>BRDA01093938.1:10619-26599 GCA_036984385.1 Crenuchus spilurus | reverse complement strand
GCAACTCCAGAGAAATGAAGAGTCCAGCCCCTCTCAAGGAGCTGGGTTCCGGAGCCCATGCTGTGAGTGGAGGTGAGCCCAACTATATCTAGCTGTATATAAAACAAATAGAAATATTACACAAGACAATAATATATGAATATGTATGAAGATGCATGAAACAAAATCATGAAATTGAGGTTTTGTGTGTTTAATGTGAGTGTCATTGGCTACACTTTTCATACGGTAATTGTGAGACAGTCCATAACACTGCAGCTGCCGAGTAAACACAAAGCTAAGCGGCTGTATTCTGACTTCATAATTGCAGTTTGTAGTAACTGTATCGGTAACTATAATGGTGAATCTGTGGTTTGTTAACTGGTGTGGAAAAGCTGAATTCTGAAGGCCACAGTTAATGTTAATGCATTAGAAAATATGCATAAAATGAAATTTTGCAGCTGAAACTGCCAGACCCAACAAGTTCTGTTTAGTTTAGTTTAGTTTTCAAGTTTCACTGAAATCATAAGATCCTTACATCACAGCCAAACAACTTGAACATTTTTCAGCTCAGAGGTGGACTCATGAGCTCATCTCATGGACGTGCCTTGTGATTTCTTGGGGTCATGCTTGCTCGCTACTCTGCCTGTGTCACTTAATTTTGCACACTTCTCACATGGGAGTAACATTTACAAATAACATGAATAAATATGTTCATGAATAGAAAACTTTAGAGAAATGTAGGTTATTTAGTCTATTCACTGGTAGAATTATTTCCTGAACAACATCCCAAGACAAAATGTTACTCTCTGAAATTAACACACACACACACACACACATTTTATGGTCACACTGATGGCTAAACCCAAACCCATTATCTCATTTACAGACTACTAGAAAGCACACACACTCGCCAGACAGGCCAGACTGAACACTCCCTTATCTTTCTGGAAATGGGTTATCCTCTTCCTGCTTCAGAGAGAGAGAGACATTAAAGTAAAACAAAGAGTGATAGCTCACCATCCCACACAGATCTCTCTCTATCTGCTATGTCTGTTCTTTCCTTTATTAGCTCTGTGTATTTCAGTCTTTGTGGTGAGAGGAAACCAGACACACTGCAGCTAATTAAACCTCAAACACACTAGATGTTTATATGTGCAGTATATAAGGTTCTACAGTAGCAGACATTTTTGGGCACCCTTGGTCAAATGTTCTGTGATTATTTAAGTGAGAAACACTTCCGTCAACATCAAGATTCAAGGCTGAAATTGGCAAAAATGTGGGCACCCCTAGAGGTTTGAGTTCTCTGATAACTTTTATCAAGGTCTCAGACCTTAATTAGCTTGTCAGGTCCATGACCTGAAATTTTGCTGGTAGAGGAAGAATGGATTCATGTAAATACCAGCAAATTCTGAGGAAATTCTTCAGTTCAAAAAGCGGAACATAAAAAAACACAGCTTCTACAAAAGTACAGCGATCAAAAATATACCTTAAATCAACAGTGGACTACTTCAGAATGTTTTACGACATCCTCTATCCTCTGACCTAAACATTGAAATCTGTAGAGACCTCGAAAGAGCAGTGTATGCAAGGCAGTTCAAGAATCTAACAGAACCAGAATCTTGTTGCGAGGAAGAGTGGGTGAAAATCCCCCAAACAATAATTACAAGAGTCTTAGCTGGCTACACAATGCGTATACAAGCTGGGATACTTGCCCAAGGGGGTGATAATAAGTACTGGTCATGCAAGGTGCCCAAACATTTGCTTAAGAAATGTATCCCTTTGAATTTTATGCCTTTTGGAATAAGGTCACATTTTACTGTTCTTAGCTATTTAAGCAGGGGTGACCATTGTATACTTGCATTGCTTGCCAATGTATAAGTGTAGTGAGTTTAATCTGTATTTTACACTATACTGGTAACACAATGCATTGTAAAAAAACACACACATACACACACACACTCACCACAGCTCCAGGCTCCAGCCTGTGTGTGTATCCTATCCTCAGTCTGTGCTATTCTTAACCCGAGAGCCTTTCTTTGCCATTTCATTTGAACACATTTAAATCTATTCCCAGTTTTTCACTCTCACTCATAAGCCTGTCTTGTCTGAGAAGGAGACACTTATTCTAAAGGATCTGATTGATCGGTTGTTTTAAACAAGCAAGTGTTGAATTGGTCACTTGTTATAATCAGTAACTCTAAAGCCTGTGATTGGCCACTTCTTTTAAAGCAGTAATTTTAGAGCATTTGATTGAACATTTGTTTTAAAGCAGTAATTTTAAAATGTCTAATGGGTTGATATGTTGGATGTGTTTTGATACCCTCATAACACACTAGTCCATGCAAACACACAAACACACACACACACACACACACACACTGCATCAGTGGGGGAACGCTGGCTGCTCCATTCCTACGGAAACCGTTGCCAAAGCAAATTGGAGAGAGGAAGTGGAACCCAATCCATGATCCTCTCCACCAGATTACACGGGACTGTGTGGGTGGGGGGTAGACTATGTACACAGCTGTGCTGCCTGACTTTTGATGTGATTGTGTGTGTGTGTGTGTGTTGTGTCATGTTGTGTCTGACCGGGTGCTTTGTGGATGTCCAGTTCAGTGAGAGAAACTGCAGACTGTTAATAGAGAACTGTCACTTCAAGGTGACAGACTGGGGAAAAATCTAATTCTTTTAGTCCCCCTCTTAATCCTCTGGAGTCTGAGGGTTTTTCAGACACACTGATGTAGTGCCTTGACTTTTTTTTTTTTTTTTTTTTTCCAAATTACACCCATCTAAAATGCTTTTTTCCAAAGTGTTACACAGGCTTTTGTTCAGCACAAACTCAGCAACAACAGTGTCAAAACAGTAAGAGAGTCATAAATCTATATTATATTATATGTGACCCCACCAGGGAAAACCAGGTCAAAGTCATTCTTTTTTTTAATTTGTGTTTTTTCAAAACAACTTTTTTTGTGAATTTAAGTTTTGTTTTTGATCAAAATATGTATGATAGATATCTGAGACTGTTATCTTTCATTTACAGCAATAATACAGAGTGGCTAAGTCCTGTTGCTAATGTGAGTGACACGAAATTGACACGATATCTCAATAAGTTGCCAAGTGACTTTGGCCTGGTTTTCCCTGGCGGGGTCACATATATTAAATCTGCAATAAACTTAGACTTTCCAAAAACCTATTTTCAGATGTGAATATTGATTGATATATATTGATATTCACAATATATTGTGAAAAAACACACTAAACATTTCTAACCAAGACTTTTGAGCTCAGAACTGAATAAACAGAGGTGTTTAGAAATTTTATGTGGTTTAATTTCTAAATCTTAACAATGTGACTTGACATATTTCACTCATTCAGTGGTTCCTAGATTGAATATTTATGAAATAGTTGTGAGAGGTCTTTGTTCAGGTGAGAGCTCTTTTGTTCAATGGGGCATTTTTACACATTACACACGTTCCACAGGCAACAATCCACCAAAGGCATGTCTGGAATTACCATGTCATTAGCATATGAATGACAGATTGCATCATTTTGCAGGAAAAATTCTCAGTTATCTGACTCGCTCTCAAAAACATGTCTGCTTATTTAAGCTCCTCTTGCAAATGTCTAAAAACATATTTCAATTCAAGCTATATATTTGAAAAGTAGTCCCTGTAAGGTTTCTGGGCTATGTTTCATTTTGTTTCTAGGATAAAATGTTGCAGAGTTGTATAACAAAAATAAACCACCTGGCTTTATTGCTATAAATGAAAGATACTACTCTCAAATATTTGTTGTGAGTCATTCACCGAATTTGCAGATTTTACCAGAAAAATTGGTTTTTGTGACCCCTCGAATCCTGATGTAGATCTACTTCTACTTCAGAGATACACAAGCTTGTTGGGTGTTATTTAGGTCCTGAACTACTTTTCTGCATTGCAGAAATGTGGTTGAGCTCATGTATCCATCCACTAAGTGTAATTTCTGGTAGATTTGGATTTGTTTGGATTAACTGTTAATTATTTCTGATGTATTATTCATTTTTATCTATGTATTATTATGGCATGAGACACAAATAAACTGAGCGAGAACAAGTATGTTATATATCAGAATGTATTAGATAATTGGCTGAATTTTTTTGTGAGGATTCCTTTAACAGTACTCTTTCCAAATATGCATAAAACTTGCATTTGCATTTTTTTATTACTTTGGTCGGGTTTCCCCAGGCAGAGTCACATATACTCTTCCAATTAGCATTGTGTGATGAGGCTAATATAGCTATCAAATAACAGAAACATATACCGCCACAGTTAGCATCAAGCAAAATAGCTAATTCCCAATAGGTGCACATGTTTAAATCTATTTGACATTACTTAGTTACTTTGAGATAAATTACATGCACAGCACTATGCTAATTGGTGAGGTATTATCTTTACTTGTTAGCAACATTACCATCGTAGCTCCATAGCTCAGGTGCAGAAGTAAAAGAAGAAAACTTTGGGGACTAAGCATGTCATGCCAGATACACTATATTTGGTATATTTTGGTGTTAACACAAGTTTGAACATACTCATATATACAAAACCAAAAAGAAAATGTTTTAATAATATTCAAGTAAAAATCTTCAAAAATGCTACATAATTAGGAGAGAGTGTGTGTTACAAGCTAATACAAAGTCAGATGTAATTCAGATGTATTATAGATTTTCAGCTAAACAGGTTCCAGTGGAATGTGCTTTTGTTTATCTACACACTTCTCTTAGCAACAACTCAGCTTTATTCATACTACTTGTCATGACAGAAAAAAGTGTAGTTTAAGTGTAACTGAACCAACTTTTGGGAAGGACTTTAGCTTGGCTAGTTCTAACTATGGGTGTTTCTGCTTCTGTTTCTATACTGAGCTATATTACAGCCACCAAGAGGGACTAAAATAATGTCAGTGTTAAATTTAAGTAACTCAATCTAAAGTACATCTACCAAAAACCATTTGTTGCATACGACCATTAATGGTATACATACAGTCTTCATGGTGAGTCTGAATACGGTCAACATTCACAGATAGCACTATCTAGCACTATTGCTCCTTAAACATACCAAGATGTTGCTGCTACAGTACATTGTGTAATTTGCTTTTATCTTAACATGTAAATACTTAGATATTTAATTTAATTTTAACTTAATTTATTTAGTCATTTTAGTTTATGCAATTTCATGTTTATCTTAATTTATTCTCATTTTAATCACAATACACATCGAGATTATTAACTCACTGTTAAAACTAAGACCCCCAGAGTGACAGTGACAGAACTCAATGTACATTCCTTACAGACTAATCAGAATCATACTGTAGATTTAAATTAAATATATTTCACTTTTTTATTTCTGATATTTTTATATTATGTTGCCTAAAATAATTTGACCCCACCTCTTATCTGACTGTATTTATTTGGATGGAGAAATTTTGATGTTTTAGGCTGGAAAGCTCATTTGACTCAATTGAGGGCAGCCTTGGCCTGGGTAGTGTAGCTGTGGACTGGTGGTTAGGGACCTGGTCCTGTGATTGGAAGGTTGCCAGTTTGATCCCCTGGCAGGACATGACTGAAGTGCTCTTGAGCAAAGCACCTATGTGGGTGTTTCACTGCATGGATGAGTTCAATTGTGGAGATCTAATTTTTCTGTGTGCAAGTATAATGGTTAATTTTTACTTTCAACACAAAACTGAACTGAATTCTTTTTACATTTTGGAGCAGAAATGTGCAGGTGGTTTGTATAAAAAAATAATTATTTCTGATAATTATTATTAATTATTTAACACTGTTAGGTTGTTATTTTCTGAAGTACTCGAATACAATTTCCCAGTATTACTCCCCCGATAAACACCCCTACTGTGTGTGTGTGTGTGTGTGTTTCATTCTTACTTCCAGTAAGAGTTTCTGCAGTTCTCAGAATCTCTGTCACACACACACACTTCTCAACCTCATCCTTTTCAACACCAACCACATATACACACTCCAAAACCTTTATCTTCTAAGCATACACACACAGGTCTGTCTGACACATGCACAGTGGTATATTTAAGTCTATATTTAACTAAGTTTATATTTAACTTTTTTGCAGACACACAGATAGATAGATAGATAGATAGATAGATAGATAGATAGATAGATAGATAGACTTTTGAGAGGCCAACAACTACTAATTTGCTGATGCTTGCACAAAGGTGCAGCAGCCTACAATATCAAGACATCAGC
Organism: Crenuchus spilurus; assembly: GCA_036984385.1. Taxonomy (NCBI): domain Eukaryota; kingdom Metazoa; phylum Chordata; class Actinopteri; order Characiformes; family Crenuchidae; genus Crenuchus; species Crenuchus spilurus. The sequence goes on along the minus strand of BRDA01093938.1, from coordinate 20,373 downwards.
ATACATCTGGATAAAAAGAAGGCATATTGAAAGGAAACCACAGAAAGCATGCCATACAGTGAGAGTGACTCAACTAAAATGTTGGATTTTTTTTTGCGTTGTCCCAACTGTGAAGCATGGTGGTGGCAGCATCATTCATGGGGAAGCATTTCCTCAGTTGGCATTGAGCATCTTGTTAATTGTAGTATGGATGGATGTTCAGAATACAACCTCCTTCAGTTTGTAGAAACCTAACATTTGAGAGAAACTTCACCTTTCACCAGGGCAGTGACTCAAAGCACAAGCACAAAGCAACACGAGTGGTTGAACAATATAAATGTGAAAGTTCCACAATGGGCAAATTAAAGTCCAATCTCAACCTACAAATCAGAAAAATTGAAGCGTAACCCAGCTGAACTAGCTGGAGTAATCTACATCTTCTCTAACAGTGTAGAATCTGATAAAATCCTGCAGACCTTAGCCTTTTAAAGGAGGTTTATAGTTTGCTGGCTGCTGTCTATAGAGAATAGATATAAAAAAGAAAGAAAAAAAATAGAAACAAAGAAAAGGGAAATAAGAGACAGAGATAGACGGAAACAGACAGATAGAGATGAAGACAAAAAAATGAAATACAAAAATACAAGAAACAGACAGAGAGAGAGACATGCTGGTTCTACAGGAAGTTCCTCCCTTCCGGCTGAGGCCATGTTCAGGTCACAGAGAGGGTGTAGAACAGAGAGAGAGAGAGAGAGAGAGAGAGAGAGAGATGAGAGAGAGAGAGAGAGAGAGAGAGAGAGAGAGAGAGAGAGAGAGAGAGAGAGAGAGAGAGAGAGAGAGAGACAGGGAGAGAGAGAGAGACTGGACTGGTTTGTTTGCTTTCCACTGTTGCTCTGGTATTAGAAGGATAGGTGTGTGTGTGTGCGTGTTCACTGATTTCCCCAATTTGTAATCATATTTTACATGCAAATTTTAATCAGTTTTCTGAATTATTTTTGTAAAATTAATGTTTTATGCAACATTCACAGATTTTTAAGTAAATCAGTGAATTTTTCATTTTAATGCTGTGTTTAAAGCTGTGTGGACAAAGTGGATTCACATTGTACAGACATTCTATTCTGTTACATTCCTAAATATGTATAATCAACAAATCAAATTGCTGATATCTCTGAGTTTAAGATTTAATTGCTTAATTATTTTTGACAAAGAATCAAATTAGCAAAGCTATAAAAACTCTGGCTTTGCAAATGGTTTGAATAATTCAGGTATTTAGGTAAAACTGAGTTTTCTCCCTAGACTGGCTGTAGCTTTTAAACAAAGCATTTGTGGGTGGAGCTATGAAAGACACATTTTGGGTCAACCTGTGAAATAGTACATTTGTGGGTGGAGCTATGGTGACAAGAGAAGTCATGGTGCTACCTGGCATGCAGTTAGCGCCGTGCTAATTGGTAGGATATAATCTTCCATTATTTGTTAGCAACAGTAAGATCATAGCTGCAGTTTAAAACCACAGACGCAATCTTAGGAAGCTAAACATGTCTTGGCTGACTGACTAAAACTAAAAAGGTGAAGCTGAATCCAGTCTGTTAGATCAGATACACACACACAGAGAGAGAGAGAGAGAGTGAATAAGTGAACGAGAAAAGTGATCCGGACTGAATTACAGCTCTATCAGCTCTAACGGCCTCTATTTACTCAACATGCTTTATTTACCTGAGACACAACAGGAAGTTACTGTCTGCTTCATTTACATGTCTGTCTGTGTGTGTGTGTGTGTGTGTGTGTGCCTCTTGGAAGTTTGCTTAGGAGGGAAATCCTGTAATTTGTGCCACAGGAAACACAAAACTAGACAGAGAGACAGAAAGAAAGAGATAGATGGATAGGTTAACAGAGGGAGAGAGAAAGACAGACTGAGAGATAGAGGCACAAGAGGTAGCATTGCAATACTACTTTTTTCATTTTGAGTCATTTAAACAGTTCAAATAATCAAATAAAGTGTTTTTTGCTCATTTACAACAAAACTTTGTTCTGCACACTAGATCACTATGTAGCAACTTCCTTTTCCAAATGTAGGTTGTGTTGTATTTACATTTATCAACAAAAAAAAAAATCATGTTGTCCTTACAAACATGACCAATGTAAACATTTATTGATCAGATAAACTGATTTAAATATTGAGACTTTTACTCTGTTCTGTATTATCATCCAATGAAAGTAAATAATATAAAGATTAAAAAATTATGCACTCTCTCTCTAGGTCTCTGATGTCGTTCCTGTTAAGAAAGCGAAGCATGAGGATTTCCCGGCTCTCTCACCCTCGATGGATAAAGATGGGCAGCCTGATTGGCTGCGCTCCCTGTCTATGTCAGCCAATAAGGTTAGCGAGTGATTAATGTTCTCTGTTTGCTGTGAATCTAGTTAGAGCTGCTTATGAGGCGTAACTGACAGAAGTTAATGACCAATTACAGATCACAACCTACAGACCAGTGTTATTACTGTGGCTGTGGTAATAACATTGTAATAAACAGTATATATAACATTTAGATTAGAATAAATCATTACTTATTTAGATAAGTAATATTTATATAATTTAACAGATGTATGGGATGTCCATACAAGACAGCAGAAGGTTAAATTATGATTTTTTTTTACCCCAAATCTCATCGTTTCTTACCTTTTGTTTATTGTTCTGTAAATGAGACAGTTGATTTGATCAAATGATGGCCTCAATTTGATCAGTTTGACTGGAACAGTATGTTGTAATAATAACTCAGTTAATATCAGTTACATTCGTCCATAAAGGCCTGGCTAGGTTTTGTTTTTTTGCTTTTGTTTACTTTTGTATTTATTTATTTTTTTATGTAAAGCTTCAGTTTGTCCATCTTTTGGAGATTGTGTGGACGCTTCAGTCTGTTGTCCTGCCAGCAGTGAGAATCAGCTTGATGTGAAAGGTGATCTCAGCCCAAAAATAAGCGCCGCTGTTCTTCAGAAAAATCAATTCTCCTAAAAACACGAGGCTGGAAATAGTCTGCTGCTTTTCTCCGGTTTCATATGAACACACTGACCTCAGAGAGCTCAGTGACCCTTATGCTAGTCTTTTAGAACAAATACTTGTTCTCTCTTGCAGCTTTTTCTTGTTCTGAATGCACTACTGAGATTCACCTTTATACTGTTTAAAGTGATGGTTTAGCCAAACATCTAATTCCCTCAGTTTCCCTCTTTTACTCCAAATGTAGTAAAGCAGCAAAAACAGGTGCGAGTCCCTGATATTGTTTTTAGTTTTAAACATGAGAAACAAGGCTAATGTGGCTAACAGGTAATGGAGTCTTATACCGTGCCTATTAGGATTGTGCCGTCTGCATGACTAAGTCACTGACTTGTCTCAAACTGGGCTGAATGGTTCAATAATCTCATCTAGTTTTGTGCTTTCTGACACTGTATTACACACTATGTTCTATAAACATGTAGTAAAGTACAGTATCATAGCTAATAACAATAGCAGCCAGACTGAAGCCTCAGTTTTGTCTGTATTTTAGTCCTTTGTATGATGTTGTTGTTGCAGCTTGACTGTAGGCAGTATACTAAATGCATTATTATGAGCTACATTTTTAAATGTTTTTTAGACCTTTGTAATGATTTATTATGTTATAACGGACAAGGGTCACTTTTGCTTATTTTGATAATGTTTGAAGAAAATAAATTTGTCTGTTTGGAAATATACTGTACCAGTCAAAAGTTTGCCTTCTGGACATTCAGTGGTTTTTCATTATTTAAAAATGTTCTGCATTGTAAATTAATAATAAATACTAAATATAATACTAAAGTCATCCAAACTATGAATAAATACATATGAAATTATTTAGTAAACAAAAGTGTTAAACAAACCAGAATATGTTTATATTTTACATTCTTCAAAGTAGACATCTCTCAGTGTTAATTTAACTCTAATAGTGTTGATTTAACACTGGCAGATTTACTGTGTATAAAGTCAATGTATTTATACAATTTACAAATGTTTTATATAAACTTTGTTGCAACTAATGTCACAAAGCAGCTTTACAGGGTTAGTAATAACAAAACACAAAATCCCCAGTGAGCAAGCCAACAGTGATAGTGGCAAGGGAAAACTCCCTCAGAGCTGGATGAAGAAACCTTGGGAGGAACCAGACATATAGTACATTGGGGACCCATCCTCTTGATAAATCACATAATCCAGTGATACTGTTGGAGTGTTCAGGTGTACTGATATGGTGAAATATCAAATAAATATAATGGTACCAGCCAGTAAACTCCATATAAACCTGAATGTGATCAGTATTGTAGGGCATCTAGAGCAGGTCACAGTAGTTGTCTGTTGGTGGACAGCTGGTCTAAAGTGGCGTCATGCAGAGATAGTATTCAATCTTCCATCAGTGTCAGTGTCTAAACATTTGTCTGGTACTACATGTGTAATTACTATGACTAATGAAAACAATTGCACTCTAAAATGTGTTTTCTTATAATAATCTTACAACAAAATCAATCATTTATACACATTTTAAGGATGTTATGTATTTATTTATTCATTACGTAAATTACATTAAAAGATTCTGTATTATGTAATACATATGTGTGTGTATGTTTGTGTGTATTTACAGGGTCTTAGCTGTATTCAGCCCAGACAGAGGCCCTCAGCATTTAGGCCCTGGTCTCCAAACATCTCAACTAGCGACAAAGATGGAGTTAACAAGCCAATGAGAGACAGGTAAATAATAAAGAGGTTTACAGTAAATAACAGATATGAACTTGTCAAACCTGATGTCATCAAAACAAATCTATTAACTATATGTCTACACGTGTTATATCTGTGTTTATATCTATGTCAATTATGCAATGTTGTACAAAAGTTTGGCACTCTTGGTTAAACTACGTTTTGTTAATTTGCAAAAATCAATACATTTTGTGAAAATCATTTAGCTCATCGCTTACAGACTTCTGTACATTTTAAAGCACACTTACTCCTTATTTACTGAATGTAACATTTTGGATACATATATAAAACACAAACTGTGATCTGTGCAATGGTGTTATGGTACATTATATGTAAAGCATTTGTGGTGATCATGTGCAGTCTGACTTTGGACTGGTTTTCCGGCTATGTTGATTTAGCAAGCTCTTGGTGATGAGCGTGGACACTTGGGTACATACCGCCTCCAACAGCTTTGTTGTTGTCTTTGGGTTCATTTGAACCTTTCAAACCTTTATTTGTTCAGCCCTTGGATGCCTCCTACCTGAGCAATGTAGTGTTTGTATGGTCTCATATTTGTAATATTTGAGTGCAGTTGTGTGTACAGTTGCTCATGGTACCTTTAGTTGTTTAACAATTGCTCAGAAAGAGTTGAGCTTGTTTCAGCGTATGGAGGATGATTGTGATGCCAGGTTCACACTACACGACTGGTTGAGCTGTAATCGTGTGTTTTTCAGTTGTTGTGGCTTTCACACTACATGATGTGGTGTGGGGTCATGAACTACATGATTTTTCATCGCAGACTCCTTGCTGCTCTCCAAAAACTTTCGTCATGAGAACAGAACAGTACAGCCGGCGCACTGGCTATGAGCCTGTAGTACAGTTACAGATTTATTACATACATACTGTCACCAGCTTTATTTAATTTGTCCATTACACTGATCATAGATATAATCAATTGCATTATTTTTCCAGTCCAGTCACAATAACAATAACAGAGATTATGTCAACGGACACGTGGTTCTCTCTGTATGCGATCTCATTGGTTGTTGGTAGTTATTGCTGTTGACACAGTTGCCGACTGAATCTCAGATATTCAGCATGTCAAATATTTCCTGAGCATCTGCAACTGGTTGGCAATCACTCGGTGATGGCTTGGTGAGCATCTTTCAGCAGTTCACACTATACAACATCCCTGATTTGCCTCTAAGCAGAAGTTTTTGTTGGCGATCTACAAAAAACTGTCTGCGACTAGAAAACTGGGCTAAAATCATGTAATGTGAACTAGGCTTAAGCAAACATTGAGCTGAAGATTTTTTCTTGACCTGGCAACCCTGTGTGCATTTGTGTTGCTATCAATTGCAGTATATTTTTTACAGAATAATGTGTTTGTGAGAAAGTCCAATTTTGTCTTTGCTTGAATATCAGTGTGGTCTTTCATCCAAAAACAGCAGTTTTATTAGAAAAACATAAGGTTATGGCTGATCCTTTGCAGGCTGAGGTTAAGGTTAGAGTTGTGTCTCTCTCTCTCTCTCACACACACACACTCACACACACACATGCACGCAAATACACACTAGAGTGTGTGCAAAACCACTGCACTAGTCATCCTACCTTGTGGTTATGCTAAAATGAGTGTTGAGGGGTGCAGCAGCTCAGCTAAACCTCAGAACACACACATATACACAGACATTCACGTTGATACTTGACCTAAAATTGTTACCATATCTATTCGTTTATATTAGCTTTTAGTACCCTAACTCCTAGCCACCTCTTGTAGCAGGCTAACTATTCTACACTCATTTCTGTTCACTCTAAGCAACATTAGCTGTGTTACCCATTGAAGTATGAAGCTCAAGGCCTGTAGTGTAGCTGCAGGGCTTTAGGGTGTCACCGTCTGCGGTCAGCCTGAAACACTGTGACTAACGCTCGTTTACCATCCCACCCTGGCACGGCATTTTTTTGACTAACCTGCCACAAAAGAATTTCAGAGAAAACCACAGCACTTAAACACTGAGTAATCACCTTTCCTCCTGTTTGGTTTAGTCATGGCCTGAAACTGGAACAGCAGCTTAATCAAAGTACTAATAGTACTGAAAGTTGTAACCCTTTAAACTCCTTACTCATACATACTGACACATTAGAGTCATAGTAGACACAACTGAAGAGTAATCAATAAAGAGTCCAGTCTTAAAGGGCGCATACCCTACATTTTTCTTATGCTTTTCATAAGCCGTGTATGTATATGTACTAAAAATAGTCAGGTTCCCAACCTCTTTTTGTCCGTTAGAATTAAAGTTTTTTGTTACTGTACCTTTAAGACAGATATATGTAAATGATCTCTGATCTCTGGACTGTGTGCTTTATCTTGTGCCTCACTCAAAAAGCTGTCTGAGGCACAGAGTTTAATAGCCTGGTAAATGTAAATGCATTGGTTTCTGTAACATAAAAACATCACTGTCATACACAGAAACTATGTGAACTGGGGAGTGAATATATAAAAAAATTGCACAATCAAAGTTATTTATTTAAAAATGAGTGTTTCTATATTGTGACCTTGCCGTGTCCCTGGCCACGTCCCCTGCCTCATCTATGCTTGTCACGTGTTCGCCCCCTGGTCTCAGCAGACTGACAGATACGGGTCCTTCAACTTCATTGATATGAATGTTACACATGACATAAACAATATAAATAGAAGATACAAAGCTTAATCAGAAGTAATGTTAGTTCAGTAACCTATGTTAATGTAAACTCTCTCTCTTTCTCTCTGCCCCCATTGTAGTTTCTATAACTATAAAAGTTTGGAGACTGCCGTGGCTCCAAACGTAGCTCTTCCTCCACTGCAGAAAGTTCCGCAGGTTTCTCCTTCCATCACTCACTCGACTGACCCACAGCTCCAGACAGACAGCGTTAAATCCAGGAAGCGACGTCTGACTGGCGACAGTCACAGCTGTCCACCTGCAGCCGTGCCTCGACCTTCAATGCCAGAGGAACGGGATTCAGATGTGGAGGTTGAAGTCAGAGATGAATGTGAGTATTTACCAGTGTTACCTTTTTAGTCTAGAGCTACCAATATACAAAATATATTTCAATAACAAGAGTTAAAGATTCAGTAATTGAACACACTGATCAGAAGGTATGCATAGATTATTATGCATGTTATAATACTGGTCATAATGTTTTAGATGTGTGTATAATGATAAAACCTCTGTTGGGGTTAGTAAATCTGTGAAATCTTACTATCTGGAAAATCTGAGTCTTTAATCTTTGGGACAAAGAAACATCTGCCCTTAAAATGTAAAAACAAACCGACCAGATGTCAAATTGAAATTACAACACATTTTACACACACAATAAATATGCCAGTGTTAAACCAACACTATTAGAGTTAAATTAACACTGAGGGTGTCAAAATGTAACACTCTCAGTGTTATTTTAACTCTAATAGTGTTGATTTAACACTGGCATATTTACTGTGCAGTCCCCCTCATTACAGGACACCATGATGTTTGGAACATGGCAAAAGACTTTTTAAAGGGCAAAGGGTGAAATTCAGATCATAGTAAAATATTTCCTATTTACAGACACTAATGTGGTGGATAAAACGTTTACAGCCTGCACCTTCAGCAACATTTCTCCACTTGACTCAGTTAACAAAGAAATAATTCAGATATAATTTCTGCATGATTTTGTTATCACCACCTTAAGCTGAAGTTCTAAATGTCAAGCGTTTTGCTTCTTTTGTGTGTAGACCTGGAGGAGTTCTCTGTGTGAGAAGGCATTTATTTTAGTTGTTGAGCTGTATTTTTGATGGATTCTTCTCTCACAACCTTGACAGGGGACACTTCAGAACAAAATTTAACTCAAGGATTTAGACCGTATTAGAATTTTTACTTTAGTTATTTCACTTTTTCATAAGGACAGCCTTGACATTTCTAAGATGCTTCTTGAATGGAAAGTGGTGATTGGTGGTAACAAAGAAAATATGTTATAAAAGAGCAACATTCCCCTATTAAACACTCACATTCAAGACAAACTTATTGTTTTATCAGTTTCATATTCAATTAACGTTTTTTCGTGAAACGATTTTAACACGATATCTTAAGAGAACTTCATTTTAAACACAATAGATAGTCAAATTGGTACTATTATTGCTATAATTATGTTTTTGTTATAATGAGGAAAACAATTTACATTTACATTTGAACAGCAATAAAAATGGATTCATTAAATGTTCTTGATCGTCTTCTTTTGTGTTTTCTTCCTCAGTCACTTCGTCACTGTCGTCCCTCTCATCTCCATCATTCACATCATCCTCCAGCTCTGCTAAAGACATGAGTTCTCCCAGTGCAATCCCTGGACCTGTTGCCACAGTGTCCATCCCCACAGCAGCAGTGGGTTCTGGGGTCAGTACAGCACCTGTTGTCGCAGCCCCCGAGGGTCCGGCGTCTCTGGACTCTGAGCTGGAGACTCTAAGACAAGCTCTGGAGAACGGACTGGACTCCAAAGAGTCAAAGGAAAAGTTTCTGCATGAAATTGTGAAGATGAGAGTTAAACAAGAAGAAAAGCTGGGATCAGCTCTTCAGGCTAAACGTAGTCTACAACAGGTCAGAAACAGTAACTACTTTAATGAAAACCTTGTTGGAAGAGGTCAGATTAGGATTTAGGAAGACAGAAAGAAAGTTAGCTTACATAGCTACTGTAGATAGTTTGCCTGTAGAAATGGACTATATACACATTAATCGTCATGTTACAAGCCTACTTAACTATCTCTATCTGCTTATCTCAATTTAATTTTAATGTAAAGTGAACATATACAGTGCTATTCTTAATGTTTGGAACAAAGACACATTTTTTCGGATGTTTTTTAAAACTACACATTCCATACTTTAAGGGTATTTGCAATTTCACCATGTTGAAATTGTTCCACAGTCACCCCCATTACAGGACAGCACAATGTTATTTATATATATATATGTTTATATATATATATATATATATATGTTTATATATATATATATATTATATATATATATATATATATATATATAT
>BRDA01093938.1:0-10609 GCA_036984385.1 Crenuchus spilurus | reverse complement strand
TATATATATATATATATATATATATATATATATATATATATATATATATATATATATATATATATATATATATCCATCATCAGCTCTCGATTGTTTTGGGGCCATGTGCCTTTAGGTACCATCTTCAGAACATGGAACACATGCTTAGTTGGATGTACATCATGTAACTGGCTTGACCATTCAAGAACAGTCTTTTTTTACTTTGATAAACATGTGTTGCCTTAGAAGCATGTTTTGGATTATTATTTTGTTGTAGGGTGAAGCATTTCCTGGTGAGTTTGGAGGCATTTACTAGAGCTTGGGCTGATAAGATGTTGATAAGATAATCCTACACAACTTTCAGCAGTTACATCATTATTGAAGAGAAGAGCATCAGCACTTGTGGCATCCTTATATGCCAAAAAACCATGATACTCCCACCACCATGTTTCACAGATGAGGATGAATGCTTTGGAGAGTAGACTCTTCTTTTTTGTGTTCACACTTTGCTCTTGCCATAACTCTGCATGCTCTTATAAGTACATTTTTGCAAACTGCAGTCTGGCTTTTTGTGTTTGTGGCTAACTAGTGGTTTGCATCTTGCAGTTTAGTCTCTATTTTCATGAAGTCTTCTGAGAATAGTAGTCTAACAAATACACACCCACCTCTTGAAGGCAGTTTCTAATCTGTCGGACCGACATTTGAAGATTTCTCTTTACCATAGTGACAATTATTCTGCCATTGGTCGTGGAGATCTTCCTTGGCCTACCTTTTGCAATGAATGAACTCATCAATGCATTCTTTATTCTTAATGATATCCGACACAGTTGATTTTGGTAATCACAAGATTTGACATACGTGTTTTTTCTTATTTTTTAACCTCACAATAGCTTCTTAGACACTCATTGGCACAGCTCCTGTCCTCATGTTGTACAGTGGAAACTACAGACTTTGAAGTTTTTTGAAAGAAAGGAAGCAGTGTATCACACTTGAATAACCATTAACAAATATGACATAAAATGTCCCAAACATTACAGTACCCTGAAAGAGGGTGACTGTGTAAAATATCAACCAAAATGTTTGTCTCAAACATTGAGAGCACTATACTCACAACTAACTGGACTCAACACTGATGGATCTCTGTTGAAAGCTAAATGGAAAGTTCACCAGCTGTTAGAGTGTATAAATTACATACTTTATACCGTAAACTGCATACTGTATGTAAGTTAGAATGATGCTGCTAGCTTTTAAGCACAAGTTAATTACTCCATAAAATAAAATAAGTCCATCATAGCTATTTGTCATACATTGCAACTTTGCAAGTATATAGCATACTAACCAGCTGTTATCTATGTGTATCTATAGTAAAATGGTTTCTATATGTGCATTTGTGTAGGAGCTGGAGTTCCTACGTGTGGCGAAGAAGGAAAAGCTGCGAGAGGCAACAGAGGCGAAACGGAGTTTGCGGAAGGAGATAGAGCGTTTACGAGCTGATGGAGAACGACGTATGCGAGAGGCTAACGAAGCACGAGCGCGACTGAAAAGGGAGCTGGAACAAGCCAGGCAGCTACGAGTCTGTGATAAAGGCTGTGAGGCTGGACGACTGCGTGCTAAATACTCAGCACAGGTACACAGAGTTAAAATCGAGTTTAATCTCTATACAATAAAATAAATAAGGAAAGACATTTTGTTAGAGTGCCCCCTGCTGTTTATGGTCAAATCATAGTTTAATAATGTATTGGAGGTGATTTCACTTGTAGTAACCAATTTAGTATCATTGCTTAGCTACTAAAAGCTGCTGTTCAGTCGTCAGCTGCATACAACATTTTCCTCATTGCACTTGCCATGTACTGTATAATGACATTCTGCAGTTTAAATATATGACAAAACCACACTAGATCAGACTTAACAAAGGCCATGTTTACTTGCACGCCAGTGATTTGATTTTAGTCTATATCTCCTAGTCACATGATAATGTAAACCGAACAGTTTTAATATCACTGTCTGATTAAGGTCTTAGTCTACGCTTAGTCTTAGGGTGCTTTCACACCTGAATGTCTGGGCCATGATCTGAACCAAGGTTCGTGTGTTTGTTACTTTGCATATATTTTGTCCGGTTTGGTTTGTTCCCACACTGAATTTTTGCGAGCGCACCAAAGACTTTTACTATGACACGCCCACATGATGTCTTCCTACACTCAACACTGATTGGTTTGTAGCAGGACGTGCGTCTGACGCTTAATATACTTCCTTTATATACTTTTATATTCCACTACCACAGTTTCAGTTTAGTTTAGGTTGCTCTGTCATCTCCTTTCCCTCTCATCTTCTCAGAAAATAAGCTGCATGTTTTAGCATTTTTGTGTGTTTTGTTAAGCTGACTTTTCACATGTTCACTGGATCAAAATTATATTAAACATGTCCTCTCGTCCTCGCTCCATGTGCTACCACGGCTCAGTTTTTCTGCTGTTCTGCTTATTTCTCTTATTCTGTTGTTGTTAAATGTTGTGAATGTCTGCGTCAGCTTCCTGCATTTGGTCCGAAAGTCCGAACCTTCTAGAAAAGTGGTTTCACACTGCACACGAACTGGACCATGGTTCAATAGATCTGGGCCGAGACCACCTCTTTTGGTCAGACCAAATTTTGCTCCTTTGGTCTGGACCATGGTTTATGGCTTCTTTTACACCTGCTATTTTGGTTTGGACCAAACTGAAAAGTCTGAAAGTCCGGAACAAACAACGTAGGTGTGAAAGCACACTTAGACATGTGGTCCAGGCTGATATAAGCCAGACGATTGGATGTAGATCTGGCTGTTCAAGCTTTAAACCATTTCATCAACATTTCACACCTATTTAAGTAGAACCACATGTGATGAAGCTTTTTGGCAACAAAACAGATGAAACGCAAATGAGAAGAAAGATGCATTTTCATTGCAGGGAGAATGGATCGATAGATGGAAAGTCCAGAGACCAGATACATAGATAGTGTTGAAACCAGAAATTTACATACACCGTGTATAAATACACATAACCTTTATTTATTCATACTGATCTTAAATCAGACCAAACCTATCCAATTTTAAAATTATTTCTATTTGCTAAATACCAGAACAATGATGGAGAGTTTACATACACTTAAGATTACTATGTCTTTAAACAATTTGGGAAAGCCCAGATGATGATGTCTCAAACATACTGTTGGGTGAAATCATTGGAATATCAGAAATCAGCCAAGTTATCAGGAAAAGAACTGTAGACCTTGTAGTCCATTGGCTACAGTTTCCAGATGCCTGAAGGTTCCATGTTCCACATTATATGCAAGAATAAAAACCATGGGAATGTTCAGCCAATCAGACCTTCTGGGTCAGTTTATTTTCTGTGTTCTGTGTTTTGGTGCAAATCAACCCCAGAACAAAAGCAAAAGACCTTGTGAAGATGAAGCTGGCTAAAGCTGGTAAAAGAGTGTCATTATCCACAACAAAACGAGTCCTGTACCGACATGGGTTGAAAGGCCACAGTGAAGAAGAAGCCATTAGTCCAAAAATGACATAAAAAGAGTTTGCAAATGCACACAAGCGATTTTTGGAGACATGTTCTAGTGGTCTGATGAAGCTGAAATTGAACTCTTTGGTCATAATGACCATCAACCATAATGACCAAAAAGTGGGAAGCTTGCAAGACTGAGACCACCATCCCAACTGTGAAGTACGGGGCAGCATCATACTGTGAGTGTTTTGCTGCAGGAGGGACTGGTGCACTTCACAAAATAGACGGCATCATGAGGAAAGCACATTATCTGGAAATACTGAAGCAACATCTCAAGACATCAGCCAGGGAATTAAAGTTTGCGTGCAAATGGTTCTTCCAAATGGACGACTAAGCATACTGCCAAATTAAAAGTGGCTTAAGTCAACACAGTCAATGTTTCGGATTCACTAAGCCATCACTAAGCCCTGATCTCAATCTCATCTGAAATTTGAGCTGAAAAGGTGTGCGAGCAAGGCGGCTTAGAAACCTGACTCAGCTACACCAGTATAAGAAGGAATGTTCCAGAATTCCATCAAACTATTGCGAGAAGCTTGTGGAAGAATTGAATCAGGTTGCGGGCGCAGCAGGAGAGAGGACAACAGCTGTGATTCCAAACACATGGATTGTACCAACACGAAAACTGTGGCTATGAACGATGACTGAGCTTAACATAGAACCAAACAAACGTGCTGTGACAGAGTAACATAGATTGGCTCAAGCCAAACTCAAGCACATGAAGGGCTTATAAACCAAACTGATTACACCAACATGAGACAGCAGGCATGGGATGAGGCACAGATGGAACCAATATCATGACAAGAAAAGACTGGGGGCATGATCATGATGTAGACATGACATGAAGGACAACAGAGATGCACATGGCAGTGAAACACAGGCAAGGGGCGTGTCCTGAGGTAGGCAGGTCATACATACAGTGCAGTTAAAGACAATAAGGGTTTAGTCTTTAAAAAAGTATAGATAGATAAAATATAAGTATAGAAGTATAGATAAATAAAAAAGTGAGGGATATGGCAGCCGTGGTCTGGTGGTTAGGGATCTGGTCTTGTGACTGGAAGGTTGCCGGTTCGATCCCCGGGCATGTCATGACTGAAGTGCCCTTAAGCCAATAATTTAAGCCCCAACTGCTCCCTGGGAGCTGTGGATAGGGCTGCCCACTGTTTCAGGCACGTTCTCACAGGCTAGTGAGTTCACTACCATGTATGTTTCACTGCAGGTCAAACTCTGTTGTGTGCAGTCACATTGGCAAAAAGTTTCATTTAATGTAATCCAATCATACAGAAACAAATGTGACTAGATATGTAGAAAACACATTTGGTTCACGTTGGGTGTTGGTCTCAGACATGAGATAAGCTCAGGATATAACAGGAAGAGGCCAATGTACATCCTGCCAGCCACAGGAAGTGTTGTTTAGACTAAAGCAGAGTGAAGAATCTTAGATTTGTTTCTGACAGGGTGTGTAGGCTGTTTTTGTATGGTTTTGTTTGAGTGTGCAGGATGTGGTTGAATGTCTAAGGTGTTTCTCAGTAACTCTTTAGGACATACAGTTGCTTCAAACTGTGTTGAGTTGTTCAGTGATCTCAAATGCATTTGATTATGTGGATTCTCACAATGTATAACATGCTGTTTTCTATAAACATCAACTAAAATGGGTATTAGCATATCTAGAACAGTAGGCAAGAAATTAAAATATAATTTGTACAAATTGTAATGCTTGCCCACCAAAAATGGCTTCTTTAGTTTTACATTGGAGCTACAATGGGGTGGAGCTACACTATAGGATGCTTTACCCAGCCTGACATGAAGAGCCTTCTGTGCTTTTAAATGCTTTAAGACACTTTAAAATAGGGGAGGTGTCAATGGAGTGAGACCTTGTTAGTATTCTGATAATAATTAGTATTTTGCATGCTTTCAGATTGAAGACCTCCAGATGAAGCTCCAGCATGCAGAGGCAGACCGCGAGCAGCTTCGGGCAGACCTGCTGCAGGAACGACAGGCAAGGGAACACCTGGAGAGAGTGGTAAAGGAGCTACAGGAACAGCTGTGGCCCAAAAATGGAAACAAGGAAAATGCACCAACATCAATACCAACACCTCTGGTTCAACCAATCAACAAGGACTCCAACAACTAAACACACTCCATCTCCATCACCAACAACCACCCTGAATGACCACAATGTCCAAACAGAGAAAAACAAAAACAGAACAAAATAAAAAGAAGATGCAAAGAACTTTCTCCATTTTTGTACTATTCTAATGGAAAACACATTACTATTGAAAGCACTGAGTTACGTCTCCTCCTTATTATAAGAAAAGAAGTGGTCAAGATTTTTTTAATTAGCACAAAATATTCTTGTGCCTACAAAGAGATGACTAGTAAACATTTATAGATGTTCATCAGAAATTGAAACTCAAAAATCACTTCTTTACAAAAACAAAAACAAATGGAGAATCTTATGAGGACTGACGGAGCATGATATCCAAGCAGGAGAGGAGGAAAATGCTCTTCATTTCTTCAGTGCGTGTTTTTTCCTTTCTGTTGTTGTCGTTTCTTTTTCCTGTTTTTTATGCTCTTTTGGTCCTTCTATTAAAATCCAAGTTCACATTGTAATAAGTTATTTAAGAGACTGCATAATTACAACAAAACAACAACAAAAAATATTTTGTGTGCTGTCAAAAAGCCTCAAATTTAGGATTTTTCATTTTTTAACATGCAGTGAAAGCAGTTTATTTTTGCTTGGTTTGAAGCTTATCGAACAAAGCCATCATTAGCTTTACACACACACACAAATACATTGATATAAGTGTCTGGAATTTTTTGGGTCAAAACTCATAACTGCATCTTCAGAAGGTGTACTTAGTGATGTGTGTGTGTGTGTTTTTGCTTCACTGTGCTTTTGTGTGGCTGAGATGCTAACGGTCACCTAGTTAACAGTTGGCTGGATTTCTAGCAGTTGACTGGGATGCCAACAAACGACTGGGATGCTAACAGTTAGCATTATGCTAAATTGTATTGGGCGTTTTTAGGAAACTAACATTTTTTTAGGGCTGGAAGTGTTGAAGTAATCAAAAAGTACAAAAACTGTTCTTTCAAAGTAAATTATATGTAAATATGAATGTTTTTCTTTCTTTTTTTTTACTTTACAATAATGAATCGCACTTTGTCATAACAGATATTGCTTAAACGCATTAGCCTCACCTTACTCCTGTACTTTTATTTCAGAGTTTAGTATCCATGAGTATAGAAATTAAAAGCATTTTGTTGATTATATGCAACACAGTTACATGCAATGTAATCATATTTTTAAGGCTAAATATTGTAAATAAACATTCAAGAAAAAAGGGTCTATATGCTTGCTTAATGAATTACATTTTTCGCAGCTGTCCAATCGAGTTAATTTCAAAACTGATCAGTTGTATGTACTAGTTTTACTGTTGTTGTAATAACTCTGAGCATTCTACATGTTTTGAGTGATTAAAAATCAATTTCAGAATCATTCTTAATTGCAGACATGTCACATTCGTTTACAAGAGTCATAAGACAGAAACAGAAGTTTTCTGTCTTTATAAATGAACATATATATAATTATAAATTCATCAGCATTGAATGCTCACAATGAAACAGCTCAGTTAGGTTTGTTGATAATGCATATATTTTATAAATGGTTTAAATACATTTGGGTACAATGCAATCAGAATGTACGTCACATTTTTGGAACTCTCCTGCTTTGGCCGTTATTGTTGTTGATGTTATTATGGATGTTTTTCGATGTGAGGATATTTTTATTGCTTTTTTTTAATAGCTCATTTTCTTTTATATGCATGAAATTTGAAGAAGATAAAAAAGGTTATCTGCCATTCATATAATCATTCCCGGGCATTAATAATAGTGTTTATGTAATTTTGTACTATTTTGATTGTGTTATGCAATATACAGCAAAATTTGTCTATTCGAATTTGTCTACTATTCAAAAAATGAACATCTAAATATGGATTTCAAAATAAGAGCACACATATTAGCGCATACAGATCAAACTGTTAGGTTCAAAACAAAAATGAATTTCAGTGTGCACATTGTAATGCTGGTTAGCCTTAAGTGCCTGTTAAACGGGCGCTTGGTTTCCAGAATTTGAATAGCAAGTGTGTGTGGTTTTTACATTTGCACTCTCACTTTTACCACAGCTGAAGACCATTTTTGCTTAAGCGCAAAACCGAAGCTCATTTTGGACTATTTTAATGCCGTTTCTTTGTCAGTATTCCTTTGATATTTTCTTCTTTTATGCTAAAGAGTAAAAAAATAAATGAATAAAAAAATTGCCTTGCAAAAATCTAATGCACCATTTGCCACTTGTAATAACAGAATCTGAATCTTGTATTTGGATAGCTTTTTAGTAAAATTTGCAAATATTCTTATTGAGATATGTCAAATATTTTTTTCTCTTTTTTTAGGAATAAACTTTAAAGTATATTTAAGTGTATAAAAAGGTTGGCTAATAGAAATGGTAGACGCCTAAGATGCCCAATGCCCAGGTCTTTAAGAGAATAAAAGTCCAATGTTTTAAATAAAACGAGAGAGAACGTCTGTGATTTTTTTGTGCAGACGATAATTTTCAATATGGGGTTATTTTGTAGTTGTTTAAATGCTGACTGATGTGTACTTTTACTTTGTTGGACATTTTTTACAAAAAAAGGGAGAAATTGTTGCCTGAGGATTGTGGTGCTCCCAAATGATGCTGAAAATAAGGTGAAATGCTTATTTCAAAATAAGAGCCATCTTTTACTAATCTGAAAGACTTTAACCACAGCAATAACAATGTTATAGAGAAACAGCTAGTCAGTGTAAGGATTAAACAAACACAGTCAATGTAAATAGTTTTTTTATTTTACAATATTGTATTATAAATGTATATTGTGTTTGTTTTTTTTTCTTTGAAAAAATATATAATAGCTGTCTTGTTTGCATTGAGTGCATTACCTAAAAGAAATGTTTAAACCCATTTTTTTCAGTCTATACTTTCATCACAAGCACATTCTGTCCTTTACCATGGGTTTGTTGCTGTTTTCAGTTTTGTTTTGCTATGTTTTTTATTTTTTAAGTTGAACCTATATTTTAAATGACTTATTTTCACACTCAACAGTGTTGTGTTATAGCATTATAATTTTGTTCAACATCCATTTTTATCCCCCTTTTTCAACAACTGGTTCACTTTTTCGTCCCATATCATCTTAGCCCTTCACTGCTGCTATAACAATATATTATAAACTTTACAATTTTACAGCACACCTATTTTTATGTAAGAGGTAAAAGTACGCTTTCTTGTTTATTAATGCCACAGATACAGAATGACACAAAGGATCCGGGCCTATTTATCCTGCTCCTCTCTCTCTCTCTCTATTTCTCTCTCTCTCTCTGTATTTCTTTCTGCATATAGACTGTAAGATAAAGGACTCTGTGAGGTTGCGTTTGAAAATTACTCTGCTTATATACTGCAGTGACCGAATGTACAGTGTATAGATGCATAATCAGAAATAAAGTTGTTTGTCCAAATCTTGTGAGCCGTGTGTTATCTGATTGATGAATTAGTTTATTATAAACTGGTTCCTGCAGAATCTCCGGTTTCCTCCTACAGTCCAAAAACATAGAGGTCAGGTGAATTGGGTCCTCTAAATTGTCCTGGTTTGTTTGTGCATGCGCCCTGTCCTGGGTATAGCTGGGATAGTCTATAATGCCTTGCCTTGCATGTGGTGAAGGGTTAGGGGGACTCACCCTGACCCTGATCAGCATTCTGAATGAAATTCATTTTTTTGCTTGTTCTAAGTTACAGTAAACAGACTTCTTGATCTGGCTACATTGGAAGCCATTATTATGTATTAGGGTGGCACAGTAACTTGACAGTTAGCCTGCTTGCCTCTCAGCACTGAGGTCTTGGGTTCAAGTTCCCATCTAGGTGGAGTTGCCATGTTCTCCTGATGTCTGCGTGGGTTTCCTGCCACAATATTTTAAATTGTGTGTGCGCACCCAGTGATGGATTGGCACCCTGGCCTGGGCTTGACTTGGATTGTGGACCTACCCTGTGATTGGTGATGGAGAAGGGGACTCACCGTGACTCTTGCTGCATGATCCACCTTCTCTTGAGATTGAGTTCATGGACAGATGTCCTGACATTTTCTTTTAGAATTCTTTGATATAATTCAGAATTTATTGTTCCATCAGTGATGGCAAGCCATCCTGACCCAGATACACCAAACAGGCCCAAACTGTGATACTACCACCACCATGTTTCTCAGATAGGATAAGGTTATTATGCTGGAATTTGTCTTTCTCCAAACATAACACTTTTCATTTAAACCAAAAAGTTCTATTTTGGTCTCATCCGTCCAAAACATTCTTCCAAAAGCCTTCTGGCTTGTGCATGTGATCTTTGGCAAACTGCAGATGAGCTGCAATGTTCATTTTGGAGAGCAGTGGCTTTCTCCTTGCAACCCTACCATGCACAGCATTGTTGTTCAGTGTACTCCTGATGGTGGACTCATGAACATTAACATAGCCAATGCGAGAGAGGCCTTCATTTGCTTAGAAGTTATCCTGGGGTCCTTTACGACCTTGCCAACTATATGGTTTGGTGGAGTCCAAACTCTTTGGAGATAGTTTTGTAACCTTTTCCAGCCTGATGAGCATCAACAACTCTTTCTGAGATCTTCAAAAATCTCCTTTGTTCAAGCCATGATGTGTTGTAATGTGTTGTAAAGAGCAGACTTTGATAGATCCCTGTTCTTTAAATAAAACAGGATGCCCACTCACACCTGACTGACATCCCATTGATTAAAAACACCTGACTCTAATTTCACCTTCAAATTAAGTGCTAATCCTAGAGGTTCACATACTTCACTCTTCACATACACTCACAATTATGTCATATTGGATCATTTTCCTCTATAAAAAAATTACAAAGTATAATATTGTTGTCTCATTTGTTTAACATGGTTAACATTGTTTCTGACAGGGTGTGTAGGCTGTTTTTGTATGGTTTTGTTTGAGTGTGCAGGATGTGGTTGAATGTCTAAGGTGTTTCTCAGTAACTCTTT
>BRDA01093932.1:0-37184 GCA_036984385.1 Crenuchus spilurus | reverse complement strand
AATATTGACAAATTATGATTTATATTTTATTAATAATTAATAGTTACTTTTAATAATATACTAATAATAACTTAAATGTTTTTATGAATAATTCATTCATTCATTCATTATCACACCCACTTAATCCTTATCAGGGTCGCGGTTAGTCCCCTACCCCCTCACTGGGCGCAGGGCAGGGCAGTACACTATTCAGCTAAGCCCAGGACAGGGCGCCAGTCCATCGCTGGGAGAACACAAACGCACACACGTACACATACAAACACACACATATGGACAATTTAGAGTATCCAATTCACCTGACCTCCATGTTTTTGTACTGTGAAACCCACGCAGACACGGGGAGAACATGGAAACTCCGCTCAGATGTGGACTCGAACCCAAGACCACAGCACTGAGAGGCGAACGTGCTAACCACTAAGCCACCGTGCCGCCCACTTTTATGAATAATTAAATAATACAATTAATATTAGTCATTAATAAAATATTAATATGTGATTACATATCATTAAATAATAATACACTTTTAAAAGCATGTAGCATAAAATTATCACCCAATTCTGTTTCATACTGTTTGAGGGAGTGACAGCGACGACAGCCAATCACACATGAACAAGAAATGGCAGAGCCAATTGGTGAGCCTAAAGGTTTCAGACTGAGCGGCTTGGAGTTCTGCTGGGTCCTAGAGCTCATCTGTCTCCTTTTAATATAGGGGGAGGACGAGACTAGTTTGTGAAAGAAACGCTTCTCGAAATTTGACATAAGCTCTAGTAAAACAGGACAGTTTTTTAAATCTCAAAAAGAGGACATGTCCGGGTAAAAGAGGACGTCTGGTCCCCCTAATCAGTACACAGATGAAAAGCCTACATCGCTGATGGTATGGGGGTGGCATTAGTGCCTATGGTGTGGATAGCTTACACTTCTGGAAAAGCATCAATGCTGAACAGTATTTCAAGGTTTTAGAACAACATATGCTCCCATCCAGACAGCATCTCTGTAAAGAAAGGCCTTGCAAGACAATACTAAACCACATACTGCATCCATCACAACAGCATGGCTTTGGTCCTGAACTGACCTGCCTGATGTCCAGACCATCAGATAATGAAAAATCCAGCAATGACCCAGAACTGCTGAGCAGCTAGAATACTACATCAGACAAGACGGGGACAACACTCCTCTCCCAAAACTCCAACAACTGGTCTCCTGGTTAAAAGAAGAAGGAAGGCTACATAATGGTAAATATGGGCCTATTTCAACTTTTTGGAGATGTGTTACTGTCATCAATGTTTTGGGGTTGTACTTTTAGGACTTGTGTGATTACATTTAGGTCAGATTTATGCAGAAATATAGAATATTTGAAATGGTTCACAAGGTTTCAAGCACCATTTTATACTGTAATGGTCAATCACCGGATGTAGAGAACCCCTTGTTCCCTCATATCTAATTATGAACTTCATCTATCTTTCCTTTTTTACCTTCTATTAAACACTTTTGCCCTAATAAGGATGCTTCGGCCTAGTTTCCCAGCTAGATGAGCCGGGACTGGGACATCAGACTCCGACTTATAAGCAGACATACAGACGTGTCCGACTTGCCCAAGTTCCTCTCAACCTCTGCGACTCACCAGTCACAGGGAGGTGAAAAGCATCCCTGGCCCTCCAGGACCCTCGACCGTGACAGCATTAGTGAGTGTGATGGAACAGAACAGAGTCCTTCAGAAAATAACCTTCTTCTAGTTCGCGCTGAGATAAAGAAGGTCAAGAAGGTTGAGAAGATCTGTCTGAGCCTAGGAGAAATGTAAAGCAGGAGTGTTGGCATAACAAGGCAGCGGGGAGAGAGTGCGTGACAGCTCGGAGTAGCGAAGGAGCAAGAACAAGGGCAGAGAGAAAGAAAGAGGGATGGCTACATATAAAGGTAGGAGGGATAATCCACAGGTTTGACCTTGCAGGCCTTGTAGTGGATTTAGTGGAGGAGAGTGGCTGAAGGAAGCTTGTGCCAGGCCGGGCAAGCTGTGTCCTATTTACCGGTTTGAGCCAAAGCCAGATTTTCCTTATACATGTCCAGAGGAGCAGATATCAGATCACTTTAACCATACGGCTCATTATCTCTCGGCAGTCTATTAGTGTAAGCCGTGAGGAGGTGAAGGCCAACAATATCAGCATGCAGTAAGCACTTTCGAACTGATGCTGGGACCAGTTTTACTGCAGGCTGGCACATGTCTTACATTCTAAAGGTTATGTTTACGTGGATGGAATGCGGTTCTGTCCGATTGACCGGAAAACCTCTGAATTTCAGCACATGAACTTGGAAAGCAGATCTAAATGTCTCCAGCGCAGATGGCAGCTGATATTTGACCATTTTGTTTATAGCTCAAGTATTACTCATGCCTGATCTCTGTCAATGGTTCCCTTAATGGTTCTTAGACATGGACATGTGGTTCTAGAAAACGTTTGCATTTCCAGTATAGATTTGTGTACTCTTGCTCTCCTTGTCCTAAGGGTAAAAAATGAGCTGCCTTTAGTAAAACCACAGTATTTTAACCCCAAATCGATTTTACATGAAGACATAATTAGTCTTTCATTAAAATCTGTGTGAATTTCTGGGTTTTCTCTCTTTAACCCACTTGAGCCGGCACATACCCTGGAAACCTTAAAGGACCTACTTTTGAAATATGTGTAGCTTGAATTGAAATATGTTTTTAGATATTTGTGAGAGGAGCTTAAATAAGTAGAGATACGTTGTTCAGAGTGAGTCAGACAGCTGCATTATTTTTTCCTGCCAAATGATGCAATTGGTCATTCTTATAATAATGACATAGTAATTCCAGACATACTACTGGTGGATCACTGGCCATGGAATGTGATTCAGAGCAAAGACCTCCCACCTGAGTGTTCACACCTATCTTATGAATATTCATTATAGAGTTAGTGGCTGAGGAAAACAGAGTGTCGCCTCACATTAGTTAAGCTTTAGAAATAAAACCACATACAATGTCTAAAAACTGTAATGAGCAGTGTGTAGCCAACACCTATGTTTATTCAGTTCTGAGCTCAAAAGTCTTGACTAGAAATGTTTAGAGTGTTTTTTCACAATATATCAGCACATCTGAAAACAGGTTTTTGGAAAGTCTAAGTTTAGAGCAGATTTAATCAGAATATAGATTTATGACTCTTACTGTTCTGACTCTGTTGTTGCTGAGTTTGTGCTTTGCTAAAGCCTGTGTAACACTTTGGGAAAAATAATTTGAGATGTGTGTAATTTGTAAATTTGTAAACTGGGAGTTTGTGTTTTTATGATATTACTGGAACTCTGTAAAGCTGCTTTGTGACAGTGCATGTAAATCCATGGACATCACCTATTTTCATTAAAACACACTTGCTGTAGTTAATAGATGATGATGATGATGATGATGATTATGATTATGAAGATGGTGATTAATATTATTAGTTATTTTTATTTTTATTTTTTTTCAGAAAAGCCATCAAGTTTCAAGTTTAAACAAATAATTTTGGGGTTCTTCTCAGCTGCTAAACATGGTGGTGGGTCATTTTTTAATTTTAAGACAACACAATGGTTAATAACATTCTTCTCTCTCATATGATCTTCAGTAAATTGTTTTTTAAAGAACGTTTAGCTGGATATCATGACCAGTAGTCAAGCGTGAATGTCATTTCTGCCTGTAAGTATTATAAAGGAATGTAAGGATTCCTCTATAATTTTTTCTTCATAACATTGATGGATGTGTAATATCTACAAACTGAACAGAATTTCTTCATCTATAGCAGCTAGTTAACGTGTTTAGATTGTAATTGTTTAAAGATGGGAGTTGTTTGCTTAACATGATCAGATTTGAAGTTGAGCAGTTAGTTTTGTCTCCGCTTGATCGCCGTTGTGAGGAGGTCTGTACAGCTGTAGCTGCGCCTCCCCCCTTTTCTGACTGACTGAACACACACTCACATGTCTGAACACACACACAGTTAGTGGTGTCCTTAGAATTATAAGAGTGTTACATGGGGAAAATATTTATTAGTTTAGAATTAAAAATTTAAAATGTCAATTTGTGGTTCACGTCCTGTCTACTAGGGTGCCTGCGGAAAGGGGCTACAAAGCCATGGCCTAAAGATTAGAGAATTGGCTTTGGGACTGAAAAGTCACCAATTCAAGCATTAGAACCAGCAAGAAAAATACATTCATGGCTGATGTGCCCTTGAGCAATCCACCTAAACCCCAACTACTCCCTGTGCACTGCAGCAAGCAGCTGCCCACTGATGCGGGCATGGCCCCTGGTGTGTGTGTTTTTGCGTATTGATGAGTGAAATGCAGAAAATAATTTCCCTAATGGATGAATAAAGAACTTTTTCTATGTATTGAAAAGGATGCATCATCAGGCCTTCTCTTCAGGCTGACAAGCTTCCTCCAGCCCGTGGCCGTGCTGGACCTGGAGGCAAGCCAGTGAAGCTCTTTTAATGATGGAATGACTGTTAGTGATGTGAAATGAACACACCAGATCGGGTTTGTGATTTCCCATTATCTTTGCCCTGCTGGGGAATCTCGTGCTCGCTCACAAACAATCGATAGCCTTTAACGCCACCAGAGCGCTGAAGGTAACCGACTGTGACATTCAGGGAGAGAGGGAACGAGAAGGAGACGGATTCATACCATTCGTCTACTATAAAGAAGACTATAAAACTTGGATGGAGATTGTGAAAGACTGTTTCCATTTGCGAGAGCCATTAATTGTAAGTATTGTAACTCCTCTAAATATTTAACTTGCATTAGATTGGCTGTGTGCTTTGGCAGGTTACCCTTGAAACCCGAGCGGCCGTCTGAACAAATGCATTCCCTATAATTATTTATGAAGGGCAGGTAAGCGGAATATGATTATCAAAGTTATTCTTCAATCTCGGTATATTTAGTTATGCGAAGCCTTTCCCTGTAAGGACACCCACACATATTTGCTTACATTTGGCCAAACCCAAATGTTCTCCCTCTGTGTGGACTTTTCAGTGGGCCTGCTTAGTGATTCTCTCCAGGTACGCAGGGTATGGGACGAGGTCATAGGTTCAACTCAGTATAATCAACCCAACTCTGGCTCTCCTCCTAGACCTGCAGCCTGGCAAGTTCCAGAAAAAAGGACCATTTGGAGTGCAGTATGGCCACTCACACTCTTTTGCCTTAAATGCCAAGGTGATTGCTCACTCCCTTCCCCTAGAAACATCTCTCCCCAGAGAGTAAAGGAAAGGAACGATGGCCAGAAAGTAGATGTTCTTGCTATCAAAATGCAAGAAGCACTTGGCACTCTACGCTACCCAGCATATGTTGACCTGACCTTAAGTTGTGCCAAGTGCATTCTTGAGTTTTTTGGCCAAACTTTTTCTTCCGTGAGTTAAACAGACCTGGTGAGGTGATGATTCTCTATATTCTGAACAATGATTTCACTGAAGGAGGTCTAAACTGGTAAAGTAGGTCCGAGCCTTGGAGAACTCCCCTCTGGTTAAAGTGACAGCGAATGCTAATGGCACTGTTGGTCTCAATCATTAAATCAAGGTCTATTCAGTAGGCCACAATGACATCCTGCCTGGAGCCATTAGGAAAGCCAAAGCCCTGTGAATAGTTTAATCATTGAGTAGATACTGTGTGTGATTGTTGGGCCATATGTTGGCCGTCTGCTGTTTCTCTGATTGCTTTCACCTCCACTGCTTTTTCCAGCGCCAGTGCAACATTCGTCCTTTGAAGGACCTTTCCGGGATGACAAGATGAAGTCAGTTTGACTGAATTTCACTTGAGGTGATGTGTCAAAACAAGAGAAATAGTGGGAACTCATTCAAAAAAGCTCTGTTTCTTGCTTGTGTTGAGCATTTTCCTTTTGTCAGGCTATTACGGTTATGACAGAAACATGCTGACCGGACTGGAGAGGCCTTGGCTGAAGCTTTTCTAAACAGCCTGTCTCCTGTTGAACTCCTAAAGCATGTAAAACTAAACCCCAATTTGTGCTGTGAGGAATCTGAAATTCCAGTGTAAGTCAGGGGCTTAGCGCAGTGCTCTTTGAATGTATGCAGGCTCTGACCATTAACCATTAAGACTCGACCGTAAGGAGCCAGCTGCTGATTTGTGTTGGTCTTGGGTTAAACCAACCATGTTTGTAAGTTTTAACTAAACTGTTGCTGTTGCCTTGTTAATAATGATGTTGCCTCTTGAACAGTTTGATATAATGTAGTGCAGGGTTGCCTGGACTCAGGATGGAGGCATTGAGTATTAGCAGCCAAGGGTGCATTTCCAAAAAGCATAGTTGCTAAAACATACATAGTTAGAACAGTTACAATGGAAGTGTTGGTAGGTTACATGGTACCATCCATCTCTCTTGACTCCATCCTCCTGCCAGTGGGATAAAACTGAAATTCCCCAAAAACACATATATAACTGAAATTTTGTCTTTTAAAAAAAAACTATTTTTAAAAAACAATTTTTTGCAGTCTTTTTTCCGACCCTTTCACACAATATGTCATTTATATGATAACAACATGCTAATTCAGCACATGCCGGTGGAGGATTAGCGGCTGGGAAATGTTTGAAAACTTCTATGTGGTCTCTATAAACAAAGAGTGCTTGGATCTTATAAACATCCAAAGTAGGAATGAGTGTAAAACAGTGTTACCTCACATTTGTTAAGCGTTAGGAATAAAACCTCATACAATTTCTAAAAATTGTAACGATCAATGTGTAGCCAACAATATATCAGCACATCTGAAAACAGCTTTTTGGAAAGTCTAAGTTTAGAGCAGAATTAATCAGAATATAGATTTATGACACTTACTGTTTGGACACTGTTGTTGCTGAGTTTGTGCTGAACTAAAGCCTGTGTAACACTTTGGGGAAAAATAATTTTAGATGTGTGTAATTTGTAAAAAAAATAATTTTAGATGGTACTCCAGAGGGTTAAGCAACACGGTGTAAAAGCAAGGTGTAAAAGCATAGTTCCAACAAATGTTCACAAACTCTGTGGTTGTGTAGTTTGAACTAACATTGTGATTTGTGGTTAGTAGCATATTTCTGTGAGATGTCATTGAAAGATAATGTCAGAGAGAAAAAAAATTACATAATTCTTGCTGTGTGAATGTTTAGAATGTGAAGTGCTTTAAATATGTGCTGAATGTACTTCTTAATGTAAGATAAGATAAGATAAGAGCCTTTATTGTCATTGCACAGTGCAACGAAATTGAGCAGCAATCCTTAAGGTGCTCACAGAGCGTGGAGTCTTAAAAAACAACTAAAAAACTTTCTTATTCATAAAGGCCTACTAGCAAGTTTGTAATGTTGGTGTGCAGATGTTGGTAATCCTGGTGGTTTTTAAAAAAATCTATTTTATTTTTATTTATTTATTATTATTATTATTATTATTATTATTATTATTATTATTATTATTAATACTTATAATGATTGTTTTTTTTTCATGCTGTAGCACTTTGAGATTTCTTTGAAATGTAAAGTGTATTACAAATAAAATTTATTATTATTATTATTATTATTACTATTATTATTAATACTTATAATTATTGTTTTTTTCATGCTGTAGCACTTTGAGATTTCTTTGAAATGTAAAGTGTATTACAAAATAAAATTTATTATTATTATTATTATTATTATTATTATTATTATTATTATTATTATTGCTTAAACATACAGTAAATAAATAACAAATTTAAAGAAAAGTTATAATATACAAATTAAAAAGACACTAGATGTATAATAAGCATATATACATAATAAGACATGGAGGTATGAGTCTATATACAAAGTAAGTGACATTATTGCACAGGCCCTGAGTAGCTTAATTGGTTAAAGTGTGTTTTGCAGTGTTCAGTTCTCAGTTTATGAATATTCATCCATTATCTTCCACTTAATCCTGATCAGGGTTGCAGTGAGACCTCTATCCCTTCATGCGGTGCAGGGCAGGGCATCTTAACTAAACCCAGGATGGGACAGTTTATGAATATTATAACCCCTGTTAGGAACAACAAAACAATGCACCATCACCATCATGTTTCTGTGGTACGACCAGTATAGCACTGGCTGTGTGTAGAAGGTTCACAATCCAGTTTCCATGTTTAATTATTTTATCGGTGCTTTCCTGCCATCTTTTGTTTTGGCAGTGTTTATCATCATGTTTATTAGCTTTGAAAAACACACTAACACACACAACACACTAAATTCTCCAGCAGAAACTATGCCTTTCATGCCATTTTCATGTATGTGGGATGTATCTGGACGACATCTGCCCACCAGCACCTGAGCATGGATAGCGTAGAACAAGTAGCAGGTGTTCTCTCACAGAAGAAAGAAGAGCATTCTTAATCACCAAGAGTTTTTAATTCTCATTATATTTTAAAAACAAATCCACATTATGGTTTCAAACCCGCACTTGTGTATTCAAGAAATTCAGTATACTGTAATGCGTCATTCACACAGGCCTATTCCACTGAGCCCCTGAGGCCTGTTGTTGCATGTGTGTGTAAATACTTTGGAAGTTTGTCAGTTTTCCCACTCTGAGAGTTAGACACTTCTGGAAACATTATAATTGAGAAGACTGTGGTTCAAACTCATGTGGTTCAGACTACTGTGGTACCAGCAA
The DNA here is from genome assembly GCA_036984385.1 of Crenuchus spilurus. Classification (NCBI taxonomy): domain Eukaryota; kingdom Metazoa; phylum Chordata; class Actinopteri; order Characiformes; family Crenuchidae; genus Crenuchus; species Crenuchus spilurus. The sequence continues at coordinate 28,558 of BRDA01093932.1, read as the reverse complement.
GTTACCAGGTGTCCTGTTTGCTTCTTTACACAAAAAAACAAGAATAACTAACACTAATGAAGATCTGGTGATTAAATAAAGCTCAGTCTGTGTGTAAAAGACTGACATGTATGATTACAGTGCAGGTAGACGGGTGTTTCTGATGACTAATATTCACAGATGTAGGAGTGGAGGCCGGCGCCCATCCAGCCATCTTCACCAGTCATCTACTGCTGCAGTGTGAAGTTAAAGTTCTCAGTTGTCTTTGTGGACTCAGCATAGGATGTTAGTTATTTCACCCTGAGACTTGTGCAGTGATCTGTGTATAATGTATCATTGCACTGTACAGGAGGAAGTGTTGTATAATGTATCATTGCACAGTACAGGAGGACGTGTTGTATAATGTATCAGTGCACAGTACAGGAGGAAGTGTTCATGGTGCAAACGTACTGGATAACAAACTTCATTCAGAAGATGCAACACCACCTGATCACACAGACTGAGGTATGTTTAATCCAAATTTCATCCCCAAATCTTCATTGCTGTTAAATTTATTCATGATTCTTTGACACCCTGTACATCAGCTTTGGGAAAATAATGATGCATTGGACCATATTAGTGTAATGTTAGCCTCTGTTATTATATGGGAAACGCTCTCTAGATCAGTTGTTTATGGTATTTTATGGAGTTTGAACTCAAGTAAGTAACAAGTCTGTTGAATCAGTTGGTCAGGAAACTGACTAGGCCAAGGATCAGGTTTGGTATCCCATCAATATGACTCATCACACATCCCTGCTATAGTACCTTTGAACCAGCCTGGTTCCACCCTCCTGTTGACCTTCCTAGTTTGCCGATATGAAGGGTCTTCACTAACCGTGATGCCTTGTTTATGACCGACTGCATCGATGTGACTTTGAAGCTTCATGATCGATGTGCGAGGGGTGCCGAGTTTTTAGAGCTTGATAGCAAGGCTAACCTTGTGCGTTTGCCTCTTTATCTTGATGTGCTGATTAAATTTGGTCCGGGTGTGTGCGCGTGGCTGTTAGGAGCCAACGAGGGCTTCGGTAATGACCTTCTCCCACTGTAATTTTTGGCATCTGTTTGCACGTCTCGTCTCTTTCAATGTCAGTCAGTCAGTCGGCTGTGCTCTCAGTGCGCCTCATTGTTTTGGCCCGGCTGTGGGGACGTGGCCATTTCCCTTCTCTCTGACCTCCTATTCAAAGCTTCCTTTTATTGCCCAATTATTTCAGACCCCAGATTCACACAAGACAATGACAGTTGAGTGAAATGGCTGGGAAAAAAATGGCTTTGTACACGGTGCCAAAACAGTAGGCGAAAAGCGCACAAACACAACAAGCCGACCCCCTCGATGAGCACCACAGTTTAGACAGGCGGACTTATAAAGATTTGCTGCTGTTGGAGGTTGTAATGGTGAACCATGCATCTCTCTCTCTCTCTCTCTCTCTCTCCTCGTTAGTCTGCGGCCCTCGCAGGCAAGGATCTGGCCAGTCTCTCTGCTAAATGAAAAAGCAGCATAAAGGGGCCTTCAGGGCCATAACTCTTCACCTTTTGCCCGCTCTGGCCATCATTCTCTCAGCCTCTGTGTGTGTCTCCAGGCCGGGGGCGGCTGAATGTATGCGTATAGGGTTGGGAAGTTGTGGGCGGGGTTGGTTAGAGCGGTGCTGCTTCGTGTTTGATGTGTATGAGGGGTTATGGTGGCGCTGAGGCCAAGCACTGATGAGAAGCAGCTACATGGCTTCATGGGTTACAGAGAGGACCGCAAAGCTCCTGCCTTTACTCTAAGTCAGCGGTGGACGTGATATTTATATACCAGGATCACCTCATCCTCATCTGGCAGGCAGAGGGCCTTTTATCATTAACTGATAGGCCTGCTGTCTTTAATAGCCTATTATTTATTAGTTTTATATAATAGTGGTTTATCTGTGGTGTTGCACGGTGTTATAAGTGTTTACCAGGTGTTTTTTAAGACATAATCACTGATCATTGCATCTTTATGATCTAATGATCACACTACCATTTAAAACCACAATTTTCACATTTCTATTAATATTAATGCTGTTTAAAGAAGTCCTGAAATGTAAAATTATACATATATATAAATACAGACCCATTCCTGGCTGATTTCTCCACCGTATTCTAATTTTTTAAAATCCTTTTTTCTTGGGTTTTATGAGCTGGAAGCCCAAATTATGTGAAAATAAACAAATAAATACTTGAAATCGTTTAAATTGTTGACCCTGAATCTATAATCTAAGAAAGTTTATCTTTTTGAATGGAATTATGGAACTTAATCAACTTTCCCACTCAGCTCCTCTCTCAGACACTTCTCTTCCATACTGTGTACTTTTTTCTCTCCTCTCTATTTTTCCTCAGCTCTCCTCTCATTTGTCTTCACTCATTTTCTCTCTCGGAAACGTCTCTTCCATACCATGCTTGCCTTCTCTCTCCTTTTTCTGGGTTTTTTTATTTTTTTTTTTAGCTCTTTATGGGTTTATGACCATATTATTATTTATTGTGAATTATGCATGTTATGCTAATGGCATGATTTACTACATTTTGGTTTGATCTAATTAGCAAAAATATATATTTTTAAATTAAGCAGTACATGAAATACACCTCAATAATACAATAATAAATACAAAGTTAATCTAAGCTTATCTTTAGGTCTAAATTAATTTCACAGATGTATTATCTCAAATTTCACCTATTTTACAAATTTTATAAGAAAAGAGTTATATTCCAAAGCAGTCTTATGCAGTGCATGGGTCCAGTCTTGAATGAAGCATCTTTGTCACAGTTTAATTCCTATATTGCCTTTCTCCCATCCCATCCAGTGCACTTCACAGCAATCAGTACACACATTACAGTACATAATAAAACTAAACAATGTTCCTCCAAGACCAGGTGCAAGGGTCCGAATGTTCCAGTATCTTCTGCCAGAAGGCAGCAGAGTGAAGAGACGAGTCCTCCACAATGCTGACATGCAGTGCTTGTTGTAAATGTATGTGAGAGATGGGAAAGAGACCCCAATGATCTTCTCAGCCGTCCTCATTATATGCAGGAGAGTTTTGTGGTCAGATGTAGTACAATTCCCAAACCAGACAGTGATGCAGCTGCTCAGGATGCTCTCTATGGTTCCTCTGTAGAAGATGGTGAGGATGGAAGGTTGCAGGTGACAATTGTAATAAGAAACCTAAACACAACATTAACCTTAGCAAACAATGGTCAGTGCTTATGCTCTTTTAATTAAAAAAAAAAGTTGAATTAGTATTGAAAATGGTACATTAGCTGGTGAGGACCAGCAAAATGTCCCCACTTTACAGATTTCACATGCATTTCTATCACTCTGAGGACTTTCAGTTCAACTAGGGAGAAATACAATGACACACAAACACACACTATTAACATGTTAACATTGACAGCCCTAACAACAATAAAAAGAGAGGTGTGACTAAGTCCCTGTAGGTGCTGCCAGCAGCAGAACACACAAAAATGAAATTTTAATTTCTGAGACGTAACTGAATAAAAATCTTATTCTTCCTCTTTAACACAAATATGAATAAACGTGTTTGTGTTTTTTAATGGAAACCACCACTTTACTGAATTCTAGACCTCTGAAAAGCATCTCACACATCCACCCTCTCAGAATACAAAGAGATGCAGATCTCCTTTATTCTCCAAAAAGTTTCCACTGATTTTCAGAACAAAATACCCATTAAAATCTAACACAGCTCCCCCGGGGTAGGCACTGGCATTTAACATTGTTGCCATCCATTTATTTTTACCCTTTTGAAAAAGCGCGAGTGATTTCATATGAAATGGCACCACAGGGTTTGTCCGGGTGAATTTAACTTTCAGATCATTTACTGTATAAAACATTACAAGAGCCTTCATGCTTCATCAAAAATATATGAGTCACATGACCACGTCTGACGGCTGAAGCTGTAGATAGAGAATCTGTTCCATTTTGATTGGATATTGGATTTAATGAATGAGGGTTCATGAGTGGTGATGTAACATCTATTTCTTTGTAAGAGATGTCTTGGTGTGGAGGTGAATCTGATGAGTCTGAGTCTGGTTAGTACTTGGATGGGAGACTTCCAAGGAAAAGCTTGTGTTTGCTGGAAGTGGTACTGGTGGGACAACAGGAAGCACTTTTGCTGGATCACAGTGCTCCCGTACAGTGATGGTGACACTGTAACATATAAATGTCTGACTTGATGAGACTGAAAGGTTTAGATTCTCTGAGCTCTCTCTGGTCGTGTCCTTTAAAAGAGTATGGCTGTTACATATCTTGGGTAAATGTCCCACTCCTAATTATCTCCATCTTCATAAACTGGCTCAGTCTCTCCTTACCTCTCTGTCTAATAGCTAATGTGTGGTGAGAGCCGTCAGCTGGTGGATGTTGCCCATTGGTGGTGGTTGAGGCAAGTCTCTAATGTCTAATGTCAAAGCAGTTTGAGTGCCTAGAGAAGTGCTTCAGGAATGTAAGCAAATAAATAAAAACCAATAATAATGACCAATGGGCTAAATGAAAGGTGGGTCCTGGACAACCCTCTGCAGTCTGAAGGTGTTTCAGACACTCTGATGTGGTCTGACATGCCCTGACTTTTTACAAATTACACCCATCTAAAATGATTTAATTTCCAAAGTGTTACACAGGCTTTAGTTCAGCACAAACTCAGCAACAACAGAGTCAGAACAGTAAGAGTGTCATAAATCTATATTCTGATTAAACCTGCTCTAAACTTAGACTTTAAAAAAACCTGTTTTCAGACGTGCTATGTTGTGAAAACACTCTAAACATTTCTATTGTTTTCTTTGTAAACGTAGGTGTTAGCTCCATAATGATAATTACAGTTTTTGTGTTGTATGTGAAATTGTATGTGGTTTTATTTCTAAAGCTTAAAAAATGTGAGTTTTGTTACTCAACGTGAGTCACTTATTACATTGTGAACACTCAGGTGAGCGCTCTTTGTTTACAGAGACCACATGGGCATTTTTCATATTTCTCAGCCATTAATCACACTGGCATGTCAAGAATTACCGTGTTGTTATCATATGAATGGCATATCACATGAAGAGGTGGGGAAAAAAGGCTCGTGCTCTGATTGGCGTTGAAAAATATGCCTCTGGTTATTCATGTTTCTCTAATAAGAATCTAAAGATATATTTCTATACAACCTAATTACAGTATATTAGAAAAAGTAGACCCTTTATGGTTTCCGGGGTATGTTTAGTTTTGTTCCTAGGATAAAATCTCATAGTGTTTTTTCGAAATTTCAACCGATGGGAGCACAGACTCCGGAGAGTTAAGCCTAGTCCGGGTCCACTTGTTATTTTGAAAGGAACCTTTTTAATACTGTCCAAAAACTAGGTCTGAGAAACAAACCCAATATGTTTCATTGCCTAAACTCCAAAAACACTGAAGGTGTAGTATCTGACAGAACATGTACATTTGGAGGTAGAGCCATCTCAGATTGGATTTGTTGTTCAAGGACGTCCCACAGATGCTCGGTTGGATTGAGATCTGGTGAATTTGGAGGCCATTGGCAGTAATACCCGATGCTTAGTAAGAGCACCCGATATGCCTTGCTGTTTCCGAGGAAGCCCATAATGAGTCCCTCAGGCCATTTCTCCAGCATCACACACACTGACTCTAAGAACCATCTCATGTATCCCAGATCTTGACATGCTAGGAGATAATCCACATTATTTGAATGGTCATAATGTTTTGGCCACAGGTGTAATAGCAGCAGCTGCTGTTGTCTATTGCGAGTGACAGCATTCAGTATGGATGGTCAGATTGTAATGTACAAAGTCTTGTAGGTTATGATTTGCGTGGTTCAGTCCTGTCAGTTTGAGGCTCACCACAGTTACTTATTAAACCCACTTGATTTTCATTCCTCACCATGTTAATGTACAAACACGCTGTAAACTGCGAAAGCAGCAGGGAGTGCTGCCAGGCACGGAAATCGATTCAAATCATTGTCCTTGAAGTGAAAATAATAACACGAGGCAATAATCATATTGAGCATGCACAGGCCAAACTCGGCCTTCTGTCTCCGTCTCCTTCGCCAGGAGATGGATAGTTGGCCTTGTAGCTTTCCTTGGTTAGATCTATGGTGTTAGACAAGTGGTCTCGCACTTAAAGGATGCTGAGCGCTTTTGAAGTGCCTGGGTCAATTAAGCATTCTGCCATTACAGTGCTATAGATTGGAGCCCAAGGCTCGAAGAGGGAAAGCGATAGAGCCCATAAAAACCTATAAAAGTGCCATGGTTAATTGGGAGCGATTGTAGGAGCCCTCGGAGAGCATCGCTGCTGTTTTGACTTTCGGGCAAGCACCTTGTGATCCAGAGCACCGAAAGGCACGTTTGAATAGAGATGAAAGTCTCCAACCTATGACAGTGTGTATTAACTCAGCCTTCATATTGCATTAGCAGGGCTCAAATTGGCATTCAAACAAATGTGGAGCTACACAGAGTGCGGTCGATGCTTTGTTAGCTGCTAGTTGTTACCTGTTTCCAATTGGAGTTGCTCTGTCAAATGTCAGCATCAGCTGAGCGAAGGCTGCGTACGCTTCCTCTGATGTTGTTGTGCCAGCAGCCACGCAGCATGTTAAGTGCCTGAACACGGTTGGAGGACGGCGCTAATCGCTCGGCTCATCCACACCAGCGTGCAGATGGCAGATTGGCTGCTTTGTCGCTTAGCGACACGGGAAGGAGAGACCCTGCCATCTCTGCATCCCGGTGAGAACATGGCCAGCGCTCTCAAGGACCCCCAGCCGTAGACCGTACGTGGTACAGCTGCGATTCAAATCCCGAATCGAGGCATGCTGCTCTCTTGAATACTGCTCAATGAATACTTCATCTCTCCAACATCCATGATTTGTGTTTTTGTATCCAGAGTCCCAGTTAAATGTTCAGCTTCCCTCACAAAAATGCTGCTTTTCACTTGTTCTTTAAGAAAATCTAGAACTATGAACACCTGAAAAAGTTCTTTGCATGGTGAAAGAGTTTAGAAGAATGTGTCCAATCTTAAAAATGTGGTTCTTCAAGGGTTCTTTACTGACGAAAATGGTTATAGATAGAGCCACGAACACTCAAACAACCCTGGGCATTAGAACACTTTGCATGGTGAAAGGTTCTCCAGATTGATGAAGAATGTGTACACTCATAAAAAAGATTTTTTCAAGAGTTCTGTAGTAAAGAATATGGTTCTATATAGAACCATGATCACTCTAAGAACCCTTTGTATGATTCTTTATACTGATGTAGAATGTATTGTTTATGGTTCTAAATAGAAGATTTTTGAAAACGGTTCTATATAGCACCAAAAAGGGTTCCTCTGTTATTACAAGCTTGGCATCATAACAATATCAGAACCCATTTTACTGCTATATAGAATTTTTTTTTTTATATTCTATATAGAACCATCTACAACTCTTTCTGTGTCCATTTGAAGAACTCTCATCATCATGTAAAGAACCCTTTAATCATGCAAAGGGTAATCATGTGACCATTTTCTTTATTAAAGAACACTTGAAGAACCATCTTTTTAAGAATATAAAAGCACATAATACTATATAGCACAAAAAGGTTCTGCTACTTTGTAAGTTTGTAATAATAGAGGAAACCCTTTTTTGCTGATATATAGAACCAAACATAATCTGAATAGAACCATCTACAACACATTCTTCATCAATCTGAAGAACCTTCTACCATGTGCAGAACATTTTAACCATGCAAAGAACCTTTTCTTCATGTAATGTCTTTTTTGAGTGTTCATGGTTCTGGAATTAAAGAACCCTTGAAGAATCGTCATTTTTAAGAGTGTAGAGTATTGGTTCTATATAAGACCTTAAAAGGGTTCTGATAATTGCTGCAGTGCAAAGTTTTTAATAATAGAGGAATCTTTTTTGGTGCTGTAAAGAACCAAAAATCCTCTATAAAGAACCATCTACAACACATTCTTCATCAATCTGAAGAACTTTTTCTGAAGAAGGGTTCTGTGAGTGTTCATGGTTCTAGATGTAAGTTATCGACTAAAGAAAAACTAGAAACGGAACCGCCACAGATGAGCTATAGCCTACAGCTACAACCATTGAAGTGGAAGCTTCTAATAAAGTGGCCAGCAAATAAACCAACCAGCCATAACACTGACCCAAAACTCTACAGGACCTCTGAATGTGGTATCTGTAAGCCACAAGTCCTGTAAGCGGTGCATTTGGAGACCACTGTCCTAATAAGCCTCTGAGCCGCTCACCTGGGCATAAATATTGGCCCTTGTTGATGTGAGTCCAGTCGGCATGCCAGTATCCAACATATATGATGTAATATATTCCAGACCTTCACATGCTGTGAGTGGTCTTAATGTTGTGGCTATAATTACAGGTGCACGTAAGAGCCTCAGTGTGGATGGTGAGCATCAGTTAGCCTGTATGAATTTGTGGGCAGGCCTGCTTGTCTGACATGATCTCTGCTTGGTCTTGGACTTAATTAAATGGCCTTGGCCCTCCTGGCTAGCATGTATTATCGATGACAGGCTAACAGAGGCTTATCCTTGGCATTTGGCATCCTGAGCTCTCCCACACTGGCCCTGTAAACCAAATCCTGAGAGTGGACACTGTTGTCTCATCTAGTGCCAGAACACCTCTTCCTCTTCCATTTAATGAAGCCCCTCCCTGACCCGTGCTATCATGTTAAGCAGGGAATTCCTCAGTGAACAGGATATGGCTGAGGGTGGAAGAATATGACTTAATGCAGGATAAAAATCTTATTCTTTGCTTCAGACTGTCAGGTAGAGCCACCGAGTTGTCAGTTTCTTAAGATATTTTATATTGCATAGTTACACAGTGCATTGTTACCATGTGCAGTCATTGGCCATTGTCATATCAGAAGATATTAAACGTCATAGTGCCATCTCTACCAGTCGGTAGAGGTATGTTTGGCTAAAATATCAAATAGAGCTAATTAGAAATACATTTTGTTGTCTGCATGCAAACCAGCAATGACAGTGACGGAGATAAAAGGCATAAAATGCCATCTTTACCATTTGGTAGAGGTGTATATTTAATAAAAAACTGAGGGGTCTTAAAAATATTGGTAACACTTTATAATAACTTTCATTAATAGCTCGTTAACTAATTATTAATAACTGTGAACACATCTTTAGTTCATGAGAATTTCATTAACAAATTATTTACTAATGATTTGTTAAAATGATCAAAAATAAATAATCATTAGTAACTACATGAACTGTTATTTATAAACATTTGTTCATGTTCAAATTCTCATGAACTAATAATTTGCTTACAGTTGTTAATCATTTGTTAATTGTTTATTAATGAAACTTATTATAAAGTGTTACCATATTTTATTATTATTATTATTATTATTATTTTACATCTATTGCTTCTGTACTGGTGAAGACATTAAAGGGTTAAACACCCTGTGACATAGTGATCGCTGACACTTTCCTCATTGCTCCTGTATTCATTAAAGAAGCTAACTGGTCCACTTTTGGTGCCAATTGTTCTGTACCATTGTGCTTCCTGCTTTCCTGTGTCCACATGCTTTTGTTTCCACCCACTTTCATCATCATATTCACCTGTGTCTTGTGTAATGCCACCATTTGCACCTGTCCTTGGCCTGATTACCTAGTTTGTGTGTTTCCCGCCTTTTCCCTGTGTTTTTTTTTTTTTTTACTAATTACTAAATTAGATTTGTTTATGAACATTCGTCTGCTTTTCTTTTTCATTTATAACAGTTAATTGATTAATTGATAAATTATTAACCCTCACACCACATGACTCAACATTAAAAAAATCCAATAAAAGAGCAGTTTTATAGCAACAGATCCATGTTAAACAGTGTTTATTGCATTTTACATGGTAATTTTTTTCTGTGGTCAAATTTGTATTATTTTCATTTGTATCACATTATAAATGCAGTATCAAGTGTTTGGTGTCTGATCAGAGAGATGAATGTGTTCATAGTTATGTACATCCCCTTTTTTGTCAGTATTACGGACTGTAGCTCATCTATTGCTGCTAAATGTCCAATTCTTATCTATTTATAAATTTAAAGGACCACCGATGACCATCTCAGCATAGTAACAGCATTGATGTGCTTGTGCAAGTGTATATCAGTGTTCCTTAACACTACAGTGTCAGTGCTGAGTTGAGAATAAGACCACTGATGATGGACTAGGCTAGACAAACTGTGTGGAAGAAGATATGCAAATCTGATAATAATAAGTCATCTTAAATATGAATGGATTAATGTAGATGTGTCTGAATGCATTCCCTGCTATCTCAAGACCCATCACTCACTGAAATTTGATTGTAGAATACCTGCAGTCTTTAAGTGATACTCACATCTCTTGTTGAGTGGACCAAAGGCGAGTAGCATCAATGTTTGGCCATAAAAGCCGCTTTGTTGACATCACACTGTCAGGTTCTCATCCAAGAGTCAAATCCACTGACTGTATGTGTTCTCATCTCTGTTTTCCTCAGATAAGTTATATGGGACATTGGACTGCACTGCTGCCAGCTGGTAACCCAGACAGATGGTGACATTTTGACAACATATAGCCTCAAGACTGGAGCTGGAGTACTGCCAGGATGTGGGGAAAAAGTGATGAGAAAAGGCAGCCAGTGTGGTCATGATATGGTAAGGTTTGATGGGCAGAGCTGGAGTGAGTAGTTGTAGTTGAGTGCTTGGTTTTTTCCACTAAAGTGGGTGTTGAAAGCGAGCTGTATGGCAGAGCGCATTGTTCCTCTTGCCTCTTCCTACAGCCTGAGTGGTCCGAGATGAGGTCAAGCCGGGGTTCTCTGGGGGATCTAACTGGGAGATGAGATGAGCCACTCTCTCTGTCTCTCTCTCTCTCCTTTCCTGCCCCCCGACTGCCAATGCTGTCCCGTTTTCACATTCGACATCGTGTGCCGCTGTTGCCAAGCCTGACTCTCCTCTCTTCTCCACTCTTTAGGGAAATCACACTCTTAAACCTCTCTCACTGATCGGACAACTTGTATCTGTGTTTGAAGTGTCAGGCACTGACTTGCAGACATCTCTCTCTGGACATTTCATGTCACCTTAAGGCCTGGAGTTTTCTTCTGCTTTTTGTTCTCCGGTTTCATTCCTAAACTAATAGACTTCTGGTTTTAAAACTCTGGAATTAGAAATGACAGAGGTGACAGAGCTTATGTTTCATGTAAGATAAGTCTGGAGTGCATAGAAATCTGTTCACGGTCAAGTTTCTTTCACAACGCATTACAAGTACAGTAACAAACAGCAGCTACATGCTTTAGATTGGTTGACTAGCCATTGGTTTGGAAATCACACTGTAGAGCTTTGTTGTTGACTCTTCAGCTTTTTTCTATTGTTTTTTTTTGTTGTTGTTCTCTTCTTTCACCAGGCATGTTGAGCTCTGGATTGTGTCCCCGTCTAAAGAGAAAACCTTGGCACGCTCGAATCAAGTGAAGAGAAGGAGTGGCGAACTGAAATATAACAGGAAAACAACCCCAAAAGAACCAAATAAAGTCATAAACTGCAGCTAATGGTGAATGAGTGCAGCAGAGATGGGAGAGCATGGTGCACACATGCATCCGCTGCACTAAGAAAAGCTGAAAAAACAATGAAGCTCAAATGAAATAAAACTTGCCTCGACAGCGCCTGAGCGGAGGCTGTACTCAGCGTTCGTTGCCACCTGGAGTGGGTCTGAAGAGATTCTCACACTCTGCACGTGCAGTGTCACCCCTGAGGGAGCCTCTCCTGCCATATTACCTTGGCAAAGGGAGGCTACTGCAGCCCACTGTATGCCAGAAACAAGGAGGAGGAGCCACACCGCACCATACCGCACCTTGTCTCTGATATCAACCATAGTCAAAAGGCTAGCGGGTTTACTTGTGGGCCTCCGTCCTAGGCCATAAAAAAATCCCCTAAAACCCCTCATAAAGTAATAAAGAAAGCAACATTCCTGCCTCCATGACTGAAAGGAGGCCATGGACTGGCAAATGGAGGTTCAGGGGAAGAAGTTGGGATGAGCTAGCCCCTACCAAAAATCACATCTTCTCCTGCTTTTGCAGATCTATGAACAAGCTTTGGCCCCTCATTAAAACATGTTTCTGACTGACCTGTGAGCCAACAATGCACCTCTGTCTTCATCTCATGAGCCTGAGTCTGCATCTTCTTATGACTTCTGTCAGGCCCAGAAAACTGTCAGCAGTTGATGTTTGACTTTTGAACGTATTCTTGGTTGTTTGAGGATGTTTCTGTCGTTTACTCTCAGACTCGTAGTGATGAGTCCAAGTTCTTGTTAAGAAACTTTCACCTTCCTAAAAGTATCCACCCAAATTTGGATTGCAATATATTTGTATACCACATTCTGCAAATCCAGTGATGCTTTACAGAGGGGATAACAATATACTTTTTAAATCCCTGAACAGAAGAATGAAAGTGAAGAGAGGAAAGATAAGATGAGTCTAGATGGAGGATAAATTGGATCAGTCTCTGAGGGTTTGAGGTAAGACGTTCCAAAGGTTGGGGGTTATGACACTGAAGGATCTGCCCCCCACAGGGACCAGATTGAACTTTTGGGATAATCAGCAGACCAGAATCTGAGGACCTAAGTGTTGGGGAAGGGCAGTCAGGATGCAGAAGCTTGGCTCAGTTGGCTGGTGTTGAGCCATGAAGAGATTTCTATGTTAATAGGAGGAGTTTAAACTGAATGTGAAGTGGGACAGGAAGCCAATGTAATCTGGGTGATTTTTTGGAGCGAGAGATGAATCTGGCAGCAGTTTTGGACTGAAGAGAGTGAATAGTTTTGTTAGGAAGGCCAATGAGAAGTGAGTGGGATGATATGAAATCATGAACCAGAGTTTCAGTGTCTTTCATGAAGAGTGACGAGTGAAGACGAGCAATATTACTCAGATGGAAAAAGGCTGTTTTGGCCAGGGACCTGATGTACAGCTCAAAAGAAGGACAGAATCAAACAGTGCACCTTCTTATTTTTAAGAAGCAACACCTCATCTACTGTCTGAGGTCTTGAATGCAAAATGGTGAGCCAGATCAGTTTCAGTGTAATATGCTTATCCTTGTGAACTCGTGGATGCTTACTCTTATTATTGACTTTTTTAATCTTTTCCCTCTTAAACCAAGTTAGAGATGCTAAAAAAGCTCCACTTCTCATCTCCTCTCAGTATCAGAGGCCGTGCCATCACCAAGACAACATACGAGTCCACATGTTCTGACATTCGCTGGTTTAGCATTCAGGTTTTTGCAAAATGTGGAAATGGAATATATGTACAGTACCAGTCAAAAGTTCGGACACCTTCTGTACATTCTGTGGTTTTTCATGATTAAAAATGTTCTGCACTGTAGATTAATACTAAAGTCATCTAAACTCTGAGTAAACACATCTGTAATTATTTAGTAAACAAACAAGTAAACAAAGCAGAATATGTTTATATTTGACATTCTTCACAGTAGAGACCTCTTACTTAGCTGCAGCTTTCTTGGCATTTTCTCAGTCAGCTTTATGAGGTAGTCACCTGGAATGGCTTTCAGTTAACAGCTGTGTCTTGTCAAGAGTTCATGACTTGCATTTATTGCCTCTTAATGTGTTTGAGACATCAGTTGTGTGTCTACTTTGAAGTAAAATCTAAAACATGTTTTGGTTTGTTTAACACTTTTAAGTTTACTACATGATTCATTATGTGTTCACTCAGAGTCTGGATGACTTCAGTGTTTATTTACAGTGTAGGAACAAATAAAAAATAAAATACAAACATTGAACGAGACTTTGGACTGGTACTGTCATATATACAGTATATATAAATAGTTTTACATTAGGACGAGGTGAAGCAGATACCATATCTCTAAAGCTGAAATGTGACAAAGGATGATGGAAACGTGTTTTTAGATGAAATGATGACGTATCAGTCTGTAAGTCTGTTAATATGATGCAGTGTTTCATTAGTTTCATAAGTTTTGTTCTTATAGTGTGTACAGAGCAGTGATCTGCTCAGTAAGTGAGCAGCTTGTATACAGCAGTGGTGATTCTTTTCTTAGTGAACGCAACATCTGCACGTGGGAAAGCTTGGTCACACTAGTTAGTTTTAGTACACATCTAGATCCTGTATTCTGGAATTACAATGCTGGAGTTTAACAGATGGATGCTTAGAGGTGCAGTCGTTAGCATAGAGACAGAAATGCATCGTCTAAAGTTTCTTCACATACGTAACTGTAGTGAATAGAAACACTTTTTTTGTAAATGTACGTAAACACCTGGATGGAAATGAAATCATTGTCACATTGCAGTGGTGGACCGTGCATTTCACACCTAGGCCTTCAGTAACGCCCCGTCTGAATCAATTTACCCCTCAGAAACTAATTTATGGTTATAAAAACCATTTAATATGCAGAAATACAGTATAAAGAGCCATTGTATCGCAGACAGATACTCCTGTAGTCTTAATAAATGACTCTATTGAATAAACAAACTAGGGGTGTACAAGTTTCCTTCTACTGCAGCTGCAGCCGTGACACACATAAAAACTTGCAATATTATTTAGGAAAATAGCAGCATTTTAGTCACCAAAAAATCGGATTATTTGTACTTCTCTCTTTCCTCAAAAAACAGAGCAATTACTCTGTCGTACAGATTATCCGTGCGCTTCAGTTCCATCAAGAAGTCCTTTTCTATCGACATCGAAGCTAATGCTAACCAATCTAGACTATCCAATCAACGGGCCTGAATACGGTGACATGCCATAAGCCTGCTAGAGGGCTCTGGTGACACCAACTCAAAATCTGATTGGTTGAAGCAACAGTTTCATCAACATTTATTTTGTGTGTGTGTGTGTGTGGGGGGGGCGCAGAATGGATTGTAAGGGCCTCAGGTAGTCTGTTTTGACTTTGACCCTGCCTGGCAACAGATGATGGCTAAAATGTGATTGGTTAAATGCTTTAATATGAAAATACAGGTCTGGAAGCCAGTGTTTTGTATAACATTCATTAACTAATTTCTTTTTTAGGCTTTTTTAAAAAAAATTATCTGTCTGGTGTTGAATTTACTTGATTTCTTGTCTCAATTATCAACACCTGATTTTAGAGACTCACAACAAACAAACATTTAGACATGATGTCTGTAGACGGTGGACTGTGACTGTAATTATCTGTACTAATGATATGAATTCAACAATCTATGTAGTTGCTGATAAACAGCAGCTGCAACATATGTATTACAGTCATGAAGATATTAGATTATCACAAAAGAAATATGATGTAGTTTTCCAAACAGCACTGTGCATGAATAACACAAGACAAGATTTCAGTTCAGCCTCAAATGTTTTCTTATGCATTTCTTGCACATTGGTAGATGATATAGAAGCTGTTGAAAAATGATATTTTCTATAAAAGTAGTCTTATTCTGCATATTTTTAGTACACCATCACCCATTGCACCCACCACTCTGTACAAAACACCTTCAGTACACAGGTGCTCAGTTTTACCACCCAACTTCTGTCAGCTCCAGAGTCCAGAGATTCTAATCTGTGCTGATGCAGGTGTCCCCCCACACTGGCCCGAACCAGCAGACTGCACCACTGCCCACCACATGAAATCCTATTAACACAGGCCTTCTGAGACTCTCTCTCTCTCTCTCTCTCTCTCTCACACACACACACACACACACACACAGAGCTGTGAATAACACCGGTTGCTGTGGAAATGAACCCGAAGCAGCGTTTCATTCCTCAGTTCCTTACTGCTTAAGTATTGATTGAATCTTCGAGGGCTTTTGAACAAGGAGAGCACCCAAAGGAAAACCGTAATAAATGGGTTCCATGAGCCTGCTTGGTAATTTAGTTAGAAGCAACATGTGAGGAGGACTCATCACACCCACTGGTCGCCTGAATAGATACGCTGTTCTCATTTGAAAACCATCAGCAGTCAAATGTACTGACCAATCTGCCCTGCTAACAAAAATACATTCTCAGAATGTTCCCCCAACATTCCATTTTGGTTGTATCAATGTTACACTCTCTGAAAGGGAACCTGGCCAATTATCTTAAAGTTCCCAGAACCTCTTTCTAAGGTTACTGCTTAAGTTTGGGAAAATCTGTATGTAATGCTTCCCAAACATCACCTCAACCTCATTTGCAACACGTGAACCATTTTAGGAATGTTGTCTTAGAATGTTCTGAGGACATTCATAATTAAATTCTCACAAAATTTCTCTAATGTTCCATTTTGGTTGTGGGAATGTTGCATTGAAATGTTCTCTCAATGTGAATTTCTCCAGATTTTTTAACATTCCCAAAATGTTTTTCTAAAGTTATGAGAACATTCCAAGAATGTCACTTCAACCTCATTTGCAACAAGTTAACATTCTGGGAATGTTGTCTTAGAACATTTTGAGTACATTCAAAATTATGTTCTCAGAATGTTCCCCTAACGTTCCATCCATTTTGCAAAAGTTGCACTGGAATGTTCTCCCAACATGAACAGGTCAATTTTTAAAACATTCCCAGGATGTTTTTCTCACGTTATGAGAACATTTCCAGGATATAACCACAATATCATTTCCAGTGATAAGATAACTGTTCTATGAATGTTGTGTTGAAATATTCTGAGGACATTGAAAACATTCTCAGGACATTCCCCTAATGCTCCATTTTGGTTGTGGGAATGTTGCCTTAGACTGTTCACTCAGATTTTGTCCAGTTTTTTAAACATTCCCAGAATGTTTTTCTAAAGTTATGAGAATGTTCCCAGAATGTCTCCTCAATCTCGTTTGCAACAAGATAACATTCCTGAAATGTTGTTTTGAAACATTCTGAGGACATTCAAAATTACATTAGCAGAATGTTTGCTTAACGTTCTATTTTGGTTGTGACAAAGTTGCATTGGAATGTTCCCTCAACATAAATAGGTCAATTTTTTTGTTTTTAACATTCCCAGAATGTCTTTGTACAAGAACATGACAAAATATAATATCAAACTCATTTGCAACAATAGGTTAACATTCTAAAAATGTTGTTTTGGAACATTTTAAGGACATCCATAATAACCTTCTCACTTTACATTTTGGTTGTGGGAATGTTGTATCTGAATTTGTCCAGTTTTTTTTCATTCCAAAAACACCTTCCTAAAGATATGAGAACGTTCCCAGAATGTCACCACAATTTTGTTTGCAAGTTAATATTCTAGGAATGTTGTCTTGGAACATTTTGAGGACACTCAAAATTATGTTCTCTGAACATTCCCTAATGTTCTTTTTTGGTTGTGAAAATGTTGCATTGGAATTTGTAGTTTTAACTTTCCTGAAAGTTACAAGAATGTTCCCAGAATGTCACCTCAACCTTATTTACAACAACAACTGACTTTAATTTAGAACATTCCCTTAATGTTACTGAGGGGACTTTTGCTTCTAACATTGGGAACGTTCCCTTTTAGCTGGGTACATTTACTACATCATCTCCCACAGCAGCTGTTCTCTGTGATGACTTCATACTTGCAGTAACTGTTATTCATGGCATCATTCAGCTTTGTAGGTAATTGAAAAGGAGTCTAGACATTTGCTCAAAAGTAATGCTCCAATAACAATGTGCATAATTGTAACAACAGCATGAAAAGGTCAAGTTTTGTAACTCATCATCTTGGAATCAGACCAACGTTATTTCAGCAAGTCTACAGTGGCGTGACCTGTAGATTAATCAGTGTGTTAATTAATGGAAATGACTGGTTTGGCTAATGAAACACTCTAATCAGCCACGACGTCTACCTCAATATCCCAAAAAAATCAGCTCCAGCACAGCAGACCTACATAAAGCCTTCAGTTCCCATAGTGATGCACCTCTCCAACTGGAATCTGGGCCTTTTATAATACTCTCTCAAATCCTTTCTTTTTTGAAGAAAAAGGCCATTGACCTCATTCATTCAATGCATCATAGTGTTCGGTGCAAAATGTTCCATTGGTGAAAATATTTGAGAGATGCTCCCTGTCGTTTTTCGTCCCTACCTTGTATCTGGAGATTTGAAAAGAGAACAGAACAACACATTTATTGATTCAGAAATATCTTCATTTATTATTAACTATTGCAACGTAATTCAACATATCACACTTTAAACTCGCTGTTTGTGTTTTTCTTTTTTAATCATTCTGCTAAAGCTTTTCTGTCTTCACAAGACTTTAAAATAACAGATTGATTTCTGCACTATCGTCCCTGAATAACACAAAATCTTCCCTCCTTTGTCTTCCTGAGTTAGACGCCCAGTTTAGACCGAAAACAACATCAGTAAAAGTACAAAAGTACGGAATAAGTGCACTTTTAGACTGGGATTAAGATTAAGATTAGGATTAAGACCAGACCAGGTAACAGATTTAACAAAGAACATCTCAACATCCTCAACACACATTGTTTAGTACAGTCAGCTTCTGCACTTATAGACTGATATTAAGTTTAGGACTAGGATTGGACCAGGGTGAGGGTTACGATTAGATTTTAGTTTGAGGTTGAGGTTAGCATAAGGATTAGGGCCAGAGTGAGGGTTGATATGAGATTTGGGTTGAGATTAAGGTTATGATTAGGATTAGGGTCAGTACAAACACAATTAGGTTTTGGGGTTGAGACTAAGGTTAGGATTAGGACCAGGGTGAGTCTTAGGATTAGCTTTTAGGTTGAGTTTAGGCTTGGGATTATTAGAGTTAATTAGAGTTAGTACTAGGTTTTGGGTTCAGATTAAAGTTAGGATTAGGATTAAGGCCAAATGAGGGTTGAGATTAGGGTCAGGGTGAAGGTTAGGGTTAGGATTAGGTTGAATTTAAAGTTGGGGTTAGAATCTATGAAAGTAATGTTACTTAATGTAATTACTTGTAACAATTCAGCTACAAGACGTTTATTTGAATTATTGAGTGACTTTTTAACGAAACTACTCACTCAAGAAAAGTATCCTTAGCTAGTACAAATATGTCTAAATACCCTTAAACTAGAACGCAATGTTTCCTTTCATTTTTTTCCTCAGCTCTCCTTTTTCTCTGCCAGAGCAGTATCATTTCCCACCCATTTTCTAGCACCCACAGTGTATTCAGCATCAAAAATGAAAACAATCTCCCTTGAGTAAATAAAGCTCTGTGGAGACACTAGAACAAAAGAGGGGAAATTAATTTAGTATAAATACTTATAATGTATACAACTTGGATTAAAAGTAGGCTGTAAACCAGCCAATCAGAGCAGAGCTCATCAAATATTTAATGAGCTTACCATAAAAGGGAAAACGGTTTGTTTCAGGAAAAAGGCCAAAAATGTAAAATAAAATCTGGGCATTTTTCTCCACGACCAAAGTCACATACCATCTATATAGACATTAAGTCATTCAAATTCACCAGAATAAACAGAAACAAATGCATTCTAGCACCTCTTTAAGATGCATGGAAGACCAGCATCAAGACTGTTCCCTGTCCAGATGGTAGAATGAGCTTCCACTGGCTGTCTTCTAACGGCGGCCAAAGACCACACTATATGGGACATCTGCTCATTCATTGTTTCTTCTGAAATCGAGGGTATAAAAAGGAGTTTATTCTGCTTTTGTTGGAGTAACAGTTTAACTCTACTGTTAAAGTAAGGATTTCTACTGGAGCATGGCTGTGAGGATTTGTTTGCATTCGGCCACATGTTGGATGATCAACACCACCTCATCCGCAACTCATTCCAATAGTACTGGATGGAGCAGAGTGGATTCTGGGTGTGCTTTATGCCCCTCTCGCCCATGCCTGGCATTAGTCATGGTGCCAATAGGTTCTTGTTTATCTGTTTTAGAGAGTCTTATTCTATTGGCAGGAACTAGATAACCTGTGTTTGTGCATTTGTAAGTTGCACTTTAATGCATTTTAATGCACATTTGCACTTGAATTGTATCTTTTATCTAGGCTCTTGACTCTGGCCGTGTTCTAGATTAAGGGTACTTGAACTCTGGCCTATTTGTACTTTTTCTGAGCCGATAACAAAGCACTTATGGATAAGAGCGTCCGCTAAATGCCACAGATGTGAAAGTAAATGTTTATCCTTCATCTACTTCATTCGAATGTGATCTAAAAGACTCCTATATTGCTTAATCCATATCTAAGGTCTAGATCACCTCGGATGTTGACATTGGTCGCAGCTTTATAAGGCATAAACTGCCGGGTCGTAAACGTCACCGCTTTCGGCTTCTAATTTACACGTTTTGCTTTTATTTCGATTGAAAACCTGAGTACATCATCTCTCAGCGTGCTTCCAGCAGTATGGCGGAGGTTTTAATCAGGTATCACCAGCATTTGAAATTTGTTTATTGCAGGTAAGTGCTCATCCAACAGGGTGTAACATTTACACCCCGCGTGACA
Organism: Crenuchus spilurus; assembly: GCA_036984385.1. NCBI lineage: Eukaryota > Metazoa > Chordata > Actinopteri > Characiformes > Crenuchidae > Crenuchus > Crenuchus spilurus. The sequence goes on along the minus strand of BRDA01093932.1, from coordinate 8,172 downwards.
TAAAATCGATACGATCTAAATAAACTTCAGCGCTGAAGGAGCTCGGGCGTGTGTTTTCCTGGCTTCTTGTTCACGGCTCTACAAATAATCATTGTGATTCATAAAGCCTCTCTGACAGGCTGTTACATTCTGACAGCTTGCAAACTCTTTCCAGTATGAAATATCATCATCCTGTGCTTGCTAATAACTCTCCAAAACTCTTCTTCACTCTTTTTTTTTTGGAATGTCACACTTGGAGGAAACTTCGATTTGAATTGAATCTGTATAAACGACAGATCTTGTATTATAGGCTACGTTCACATTATAAGCCATGATGCTCAAATCAGATGTTTTTCTCAGATTAGATTTAACTATCTTGATAATCTGTAGGATGTTTGGGGGATCTGGCAACCCTGTATTAGTGAGACTGATGTTAGTAAAACTGGTAAACAGACGTGTTAGTAGCTGATGTGTGATGGTGTTTAGCTCAGGAGGACAGTAAACAAATCAAATCAAATTTATTTATAAAGCGCTTTTTACAACTGATGTCACAAAGCAGCTTTACAGGGTTAGTAATAACAGACATCAAATCATTAATCCCTAATCCCTGGTGAGCAAGCCAACAGTGACAGTGACAAGGAAAAACTCCCTCAGAGCTGGAAGAAGAAACCTTGGGAGGAACCAGACTCACATGGGGGACCCATCGTCCTCTGGTCTACTAATTCTAAGTGTGTGATAAATTATAATCATATGATCTTGTTGTAATGTTCAGGTGAACTGATATGGTGACAGTAGTGGGACAGGAATGATGATGATAGTGGGAGCAATGATAATGGCCAGAAAGTCCATATGAACTCCAACGTGGGCAGTAGAGTAGGGCATCTGGAGCAGGCCACAGTAGTTGGTTGTTGGTGGGCAGCTGATCCAGGGAAGCATCATGGAGAGAATAGTAATCAGTCTTCCATAAGCCTTGGACCGGACCGATGGGCAATCACTCACTCGGAAAAGACAAAAATGGAATTAGTTCCGTTTGGATTTATAGAGCAGGGGGATTATGAGACATATCAGAGTGTGGCTGTTGACTCCGGCAGAACTATCTAGAACAGCCTACCTAAAAGGAGAGAGCCAGAAGGTAAACAGGCATGGGAGCTTCCCAAGACACTGGCAGTAAACAGGTGCTGGACTGTACATGATCAGGTGAAGAAGGTGAATAAATGACAGCTGGCTGCTTTTACAGTTTTTACAGCTACGTGAGTAAACGAGAAAAGCCAACGCTGCCTCACACACTACACACATGTGTACAAGCAAAAAGACATGAAATCTGATCTGACCTCACATTCAAGTCAATCAATCAAATCATTGTGCACTTTCACTTTCACATGAATAGACAAGCTACTGTCTCTACCACTACATCAGTCACAGTGTTCACACCTGCTCTGTGGGGGGTCCTGGTCATTATAGAACAGACTGAACAAAGTGTACAGAGAAACAAATGCACTACAGTCTCTACAACGTGCACCTGTATGTGGAGCTGTAGAATAGAAGCTCTGTGTACCTAATGAAGTGGCCAGTGTTATATGAGTATATGCCTAAGTGCCATTGTTTCATACTTCATGAGATCATAAGCACATACTCCCAGTTGTCTATAATAGCAGAACAGTGCTTCACAGTCTTATCTGATGGAGCGGTGCTCCACACCATTATATGGGTTCTGCACCATCTAAGATGTTGGTCAGGCTTCAGTAGAATTGAAATGTCTTTGTCTGTCCTGTGGGCTCGCTTGAAAAGCTCCCATGACTGTTCTGGAAGATTTAATAGGTTTTAGTGAGTCAATCTGTGGAGAGAAAGTGAGAATATATAAATATATTTATAGTATTAGTGATGGTCTAGTTCTAACAGTGTCTGAACTGAATAGTAGTTTGGACTCTAACCTGTCTGTACTAGCTGAGATAATTGGATATGAGCATCTGCCAAATGCTGTAAATGTAAACGTAATGTAAACATATATACAGTGAAACCTTGACTTATGAGCTTCGTGACTAATTTGTTCTGTGACGGAGCCCATAACTTAGTTTGCTCGTGTAACAAATTAAATTTTCTAATTAAAATTAATTGAAATGCAATCAATCCGTTTTCAGCCGCGCCCCCCCAAGAAAAAAAACAAAACATTTTTTGTTACGTGTTTTTAAGAAAAATTTATTTTATAAAGATTATTTTACAAAATAATAATACATGATAAAAAAGAATGTAAAGAAATAAACTGGTGTTATTAAGTGTGTTTACCCTGAAGATCAGATGAAGATGCTGGCGGAGGTGAAGGAGATTGTCTTCTATCGCTTAACTTAACGTACTCGCTACACATTTAATGCTACAATTTAATGCTAAATTTAACTTCCACACTATGCTACATTTTATCACTACACTTAATTGCTCCTTTTGTCATTTTTGTTTTCACTTCACTAAATCTTCTTCTTCACGGACTTTTGCCTTTTTCGTCCCCCTTTTTCCTCATGTTCACTTGCAGGACGTTTCAATAAAATCCTGTTAAATGAGGTTTGTTTCTTCATCCCATTGAAAATGTTTCCAAAATGAGTGAGGCAAGTGTTACACAGCACCAACGCACCACCTCTTCTTCTCAGCACTGATTCTGGCACTCACTCATGCTCACTGGGCTACCTGGTGGCGTAAGCTAGCTCACTCGTAGCTAAGATCTCAGCTCACATCTTAAATCAAAAAATCTACGGATTGACATCTCGTATCTTGGAAAATTAATACGTTGATTCACTCGTAAGTCAAGGTTCCACTGTATACATGTACTGTATTTATAGGTATATACTAGAGTGTAGAGCAACAGTTGGGTAGCGACTAGTTACATTTACTCATTTGTGCATACATAAGAGAAATTATAATGATTTGCATTGTTATTAGCTCTGTCAAATGATAAAAAAATGTGTTCTATACAAAATCAGCCATAACATTATGACCACCACCTTGTAAATTTTTGACCATAGAGGTGCAACAGTTACAAACTGTACTTCATATGTTTATCTGTATACATTGTTCACCCTGTTCTTAAGTGATCAGGACCACCACAGAGCAGGTGGATCATTCTCAGTGACACTGATGTGGTGGTGGTGTGTTAGTGTGTGTTTGAATGGGATATTTTAAACACTGTGTCTACTCACTGTGACACACCTCCCTTGTTGGTCTTGTAGATGTAAAGTCAGAGACAGCAGCTCAGCACAGGTTGTCTGTGTCTGTGTGTCTGCTCTGTCTGATCAACTCTAACACACACTAACACACCAACACCACATCAGTGCTTTTTTAGAGTGACTCAATAATCTACTTGGTGTTTAGACTCCTGGGAGAGCATCAAGTGGAAGGAAAAAAAACTGAAATGGATGGTAAAAGCAAGGCTCCTTATGAATCTGATCTTAAACTAAAGCCGGATTCTTTTTTTTGAGGCTGATAATCATAAAAAGTCAGAACTGATTGTCTTCCCAGATGATCCTGTAATGTGGGGGTGCCTGTAATCCAACCTGTGATGTTCTCGCAGTGCAGTCAGGGCTGCACCCCATTGAGAATCATAACTATAGACATGTTCAGTATTCAGAGTCAGTACCCTTTAGTGGGGCTGGGGCTGATTCTCTGGTGTAAAACATGATGTTTACGTCAATGACTGACAACCAATGAGAGCTGAGCTTGACTGAATATATAAAATGTAAAAGATGCCAAATGGTGAGCAAAGTGGACTTTTGGAGCATCTTTATAATGTCAGCTATTATGGTTTCATCCACATCCTTTTCTTTTTTTTCTGAGCAGAAATCTCTCAACTAGCACTGGTTTCACTGTCACGAGAAACTGTGAGGTTTTAAGGCTTGGAGTCATTCATCAGGTGTGTTACTCATAAAGTATGTGGTGTTCAGATGGTGTAGTGTGGGGCACCTTTAAGACTAACAACGATCAAGGATAGAAACATGATCTGGGGCTTCCTCTAACTGTAAATAATTGTTTATATGCAAACTACTGACACAACTCTTAAGAATATAAAGAGAATATCCCATGTACAGCACGACTCTGGACCTAAAATTCCAGGGAGCCAAACTTCTCAAGCTGCAGCTCGTGAGTGACCTGACACGGCATCAGCTGACACATTAGCACCAGCCGTGCCGGTTCCTCCTCTGTTTACTGGGCTGGAAAATGAGGTTGACAGTCATGAGGTCAGTTTCATGTGGCCACGGCGGCGTGGTGTGGGGTTCACGGCCGCAGAGGCCTGCCTAATCGGCCTGTTTTAAGATGTTATTAATGAGACGAGGCTCATGGCAGGGCCTCCTGATGTGCATACTTGTGTAATAAGCTGCTTTACAGCCGCTTCTGTCTATCACGGGGGACCGGCGGCGGGAAATTGGCAACTTTTTAATCCCCTTTTACCAAAAAAAGAAACTGTGGAAAGCTCCGTTATCCTCTGTGGTTTGGACAGGATGAGCCGTGATCAGTTGAAGGTGGAACTTACAAGAAATTAAACTCTACACCAAACAGCCATAACATTACAACCACCTCATTGTTCATTTTATCAGCTTCACTGAACCATGTAGCCTCCTTTCACCCTGTTCTACAATACTCAGGACCCCACAGGGTGGTGGGTCATTTTCAGCACTGTTGTGACAGTGATGTGGTGGTGGTGGATCAGATACAGCAGAGCTTAAATTAAGATTTTAAACTGTGGGTCCACACATTGTCCACTTTATTAGACACAGCTACATTCTTAAAAGAGATGGTTCTTCAAGTGTTCTTTACTAAAGAAAATGGTTCTATACAGAACCATGAACACTCAAAGAACCCAACAGGTTCTTTGCATGATGAAACGGTTCCTCAGATTGATGAGGAATTTAGTACCAAAAAGGGTTCCTCGAGCTTGATATTGTAACTATATTCTTAAAAAAGCTGGTTCTTCAAGGGTTCTTTAGTAAATAAAATGGTTCTATATAGAACCAAGAATGCCTTTTGTGGATAAAGTGTTCTTTGCATGGTGAACGGGTCCTGCAGATTGATGAGCAAAGTATTGTAAATGGTTCTACACAGAACCTTTTTGAAAAAGTCCCCAAAAGGGTTCTATTTACAATGTCAAGCTTGTAATCATGGATGAACCCTTTTCAGTGCCATATAGAACCATTTAAAAAAGATTTTTATATAGAACCATCTACAGTTCATCAATCTGATGAACCCTTTCATGATGAAAAGACCCATTTGGGTTCTTTGAGTATTCATGGTTCTGTGTAGAACCATTTTCTTTGCTAAAGACACATCTTCACGTACAGTATGTACACTGTAAACCTTATATAGGGCCATTTTTGGTCCACCGTGTCGATGTAAAGTCAGAGACAGCAGCTCAGCTCAGTTGTTGGTCCTTCATTGCTGGACTTTTGGCTGACTGGTGGACGTGGTGGTCGAGGATGTTCAGGGCTGTTCAAGCTTCGAGGAACTGAGGACTTTAAAGGGTTAACTGTACTGCTGTGTACATAATGTTTAATATGGCAGAGATCCAGACTTGACCCTACTTCACCCATAACTGCTTCCAATTAGACTGACCTGCACACACTGACCACGTTTAACCCCCCACACACTCCAGCACACATTAACACAGTCACACTCGCTTTCTCTTCTCTCTCAGACACACAGCACTATTAATAGTTCCTGCTTCAGGCCGTCGTCATAAATAAACTCTTTGTTGTCTTCTAACAGTGCTGTAATCTCATCGAGTCTACAGGAAGATCGTCTGTGTTGTAGAGTCAGCACAAACATTAATATCTGCTCATCACTTCATTCAGAAAGGTGACCCGTCATCTTACATTCATCAGTATGACTTACAACTCGTAAATCAATCACAGTAATATGACGGTCAAGTAGTTGTGTTGACACTGCGGGCATCTCCTTAAAGCGTGCAGGCAGATGGAAGCATGAAGTGCTCTAAAATCTCCTGGTAGGTGTTGATTTTGGGTTTTGATAAACAAGTGGACCAGCATCCCAAACCATCACCGACTGCAGAACCTGCACACTGGACTTCAGACAGCTTGGGTTCTGTACCTCTCAGACTCTAGGAGCTGGTTTACAAATGACATGCGAAAGTTCTGGTTCTGCTTAGTCCAGGTAAGACACTTCTGGTGTTGTCTCTGGTTCAGGATTTTGGGTTATTTTATAGTCTCTTGTTAGTCCCACAGGGGGGAAATTTAACACATTTTACCCATCAGTGCAGTTAAACACACACACACACTAGTGGTGGGCAGCCTTATCCACAGTGCCCGGGGAGCAGTTGGGGGGTTAGGTGCCATGCTCAAGGATGCATCAGTCATGACCTGTCCGGGGATCAAACCGGCAACCTTCTGGTTATGTAATGAGCGTAACGTATATTTTAAAATACATTATGAACACAAATGAACTTTCTCGGGGGCGGCACGGTGGCTTGGTGGTTAGCACAATCGCCTCTCAGCGTGGAGGTCTTGGGTTCGATTCCCCATTTCCATGTTCTGTGTGGGTTTTCTCAAACAATCCAAAAACATGGAGCTTAGATTGTCTGTGTGTGTGCATCCAGTGATGGATTGGCGCCCTGTCCTGGGCTTTGTTGTGATAGTGTAATGCCCTGCCCTGTGCCCAGTGAGGGGGTAGGGGACTGACCACATCCCTGATAAGGATTGAATGGGTGGGATAAAGGATGGATGGATAAACTTGTTTTTGGAGATGCACTAGTGTGTTTCGATGCTAGAAACTGATCCCCTGTGTTTGAGATGATGACAGAGTTGCATCAAATTGCTCTTGTCACACAGGGCCTGATGCTTGCAAATGAAATATTCCAATAATTTGAGATCCTGGATTTCTCACAGTAACCACAATTTAGCTGTTGTGAATGAAATCATGAACGAAAGTGAACTTTAGGTGATATTTACATTTTGTGACGTGTGCCTCCTGTCGTATCCGTCTGTTTACTTGTGTCCTTGTTTACATACTCGTCATGTCTCCGCACCTGCCCTGCCCCCATCACATCATCACCTGTTCCCTGTCTCCACAGCCCTGGTCCCCTGCTCCCTGTCTGATTACATTTAAATGTCCCCGCATGTGTCTGGATCTTTGTCAGTCTGAGTTTTGTAGCATCCGCCTCCTCTCCTCCTGACATTTACTCTCCACAGCTACAAGTCGCCTTATCACTTAAACTGATTAAACTAATACAGCTGTAAATACTATTATAAGACTTGTAATAGGAGCATAAATAAGTGAATATGTAAATAAACATTAATATGCAACCCTGAGAAACTCCTGTAGACATTTTAATGCACGAGATGTTAAAATTTAATTCCAGACCCCCTGATAAACTAATCCAGTCTCAACAAGACTTTACAGGAAAATAGGATAACGGTTGTCTTTATTTATTAGTTATTTGATATTGTTGTGTCGTACTCAGATTAGGTTGAAAAATGACTTCCTACGCTGCAAAATTACAATCCCATCACTCTGTTTCCAAAGCTATATTACACTCTGATTTAAATCCGTAAGGCATGTGATGTAAGGACATACGTGACAATGATGAGATGAGGTCAGTTGCTTATATAATTGTATAGTTGAGGTTTAATCCTCTTTTCATTACTAAACAGAATGGCATTTACTAAGAAAACAGAGGAAACATAATCCCCGAGATGTACTGTGCCCACTAGAATGCTTAGATAAATGTATGCATAATAATAATAATAATAATAATAATAATAATAATAATAATAATAATAATAATAACTATAGATGTAAATATGCAAATAGTGTTTGCTTCCTGAATGCTTCCTTTCATAGTATTTCATGTAATTCAATGACACTCAAAGCTTTAATGTTTACAGTAATAAAGCTCCTAATTTTGGAATAAAGTGGACTCCAAGGCATATGCAATCATACACTTACATGTGCACAAGCACATAATTATTACTTTTATTTTATTTTAATTATTGTATTATTAAATAAAAAAGAGGGCAGGTAGTAGTGAGGACACAAAGGTATGGGATTATTTAAAAAGGGGAAAAATTATAAATGAAAATTTGTATATTTGGTCTAACAAAATGGATAACACTACAAATAATTTATAGTAAAGTAATAATAAACTATAAACATGTAATTATTCATTAAAGCTTTGAGTTGACGCAGTTCAAACTTTAATTG
>BRDA01093931.1:0-12751 GCA_036984385.1 Crenuchus spilurus | reverse complement strand
CATGTAGAACCACTCTGCAACAAAAAGTCTACACCACCTGTAATCCCAGGTGTGAGTGGAGACTGTGATTGGTTCCCCTTCTTGTGAGGAGCACAGCGTGTGGCCAATTGCATTTCAGTAAAGAAAAACAGCAACAGCGGTCTACAAAGCTATGCTGAGCCAAAAGGAACGAGTAACGGGAAGCTTTCTAGAAATGTAGTGGAGTTGAAAGTACACAGTAAATCTGCCAGTGTTAAATCAACACTATTAGAGTTGAATTAACACTGAGGGTGTCAAAATGTAACACTCTCAGTGTTAATTTAACTCTAATAGTGTTGATTTAACAATGGCAAATTTACTGTGTACAATATTTGTCGTGGAGTGAAAGTCATAAGTTCACCAAAAAATAAATACTCAAGTAAAGTAAAAATACTCAAAAAATGTACTTAAGTACAGTACTCAAGTAAATGTACTCCACTACTGTCCACCACTAATAATTACAAATGTGACATCATAACAATAGCAGAACCCTTTTTGGTGCTATATAGAAGCTTTTTCAAAAAGGTTCCACATAGAACCATCTACAACACATCTGTCTTCATCTGTCTGAAGAACCCTTTCACCATGCAAAGACATGTTTCATCATGTAAAGGGTTCTTTGAGTGTTCATGATTCTATATACAACTATTTTCATGACTAAAGAACCCTTGAAGAACCTACTTTTTGAGGGGATGAGAGTAGATATCTGAGAAGAGAACCTTCTCTCCTCTTTAAAGGTAAGTGTACCCCTTTTCACTTTTATCATGGTCTACACACAGCGAAGCGGGTGAGGCAGCGAGTGAAGGGAAGGGCACTTGTGAATGGATAAGCATCTGTGAAGCTTCGCGTTTGATGGAGGTCCAGAGAGAGCGTCTCCTCAGGAAGTGGGTCAGCCACAGCCCTTCAGCGGCCTGATTTATCTCCACTCTGGGGCTTACAGTGTACAACAGCTCTCAAACAAATGCTGCTATTGCTATTGGACGACTGTACAAGGGAAAAGGTCTGTCTTCAGTGTGGAATCTGAGTCAGCAAAGCTTTCTCTGATACCAAACCCCTCTTTCTCTCTCTCTGTCTATGTTTGGACTTCCACATTTTGGTCACGGAGACTGTAATTACAGCACATGTTTTCTTTCCTGCAACACAGCCATGGCAACAATGAACATGAGAGAGACCACCAGTCCATACGTCAGAGTCAGAGCACCAAAGGAGCAGAGCATCAGAAGACCCATGAGGCATGAGGTCATCTACATTCAGCTAATCTCCTGACTGAGTTAACCATGATGAAGGGGTACAAGAGGTTTAACCCTGAGATGACCACAGTTTGCCTGTGCTGGTGTAGCTGAAATGTCACTTAGCGGAGCTCTTATTTTCCAATAAGACTCTGCGGTGTAACAGCAACCATATGTAACAACTCAAGTGGAAATGAAAACAGAAGGTTTCCCACAGTGGTGTCCTGGATTAATTAAATTAGGATCCAAGTCTTCCTCGTGTTCTCAGTGAGATTTTCCTTGTGAATTTTTGTTCTTCAGTGGTTCTTCTTTGGAGTTTATTCTTATTTATGTATTTTTTTATTTATTAACTTTTGCCAACTTTTATCCCTTTCCCATTATACTGGCAGCCAATTAGCCCATCCCATCCACTAGGGGGCTCTCCCCATCACTTGGTACTGTTCCTGACTCTAGGAGGGTGAAGACATGCACAAGCCTCCTCCACTGTGTGTGATGCAGCCACCATCTGGGGAGCCAATGTGCTTGGAGGAATATGCAGGATTCCCAGCTCTGAATGGACCAATCAGAAGACGCCTGAGCCAGCAGACATTACAATGTGAGAGTGATAGAGAGAGAGAGCGCCACGTACCCACCCAGAGAGAGCACTGCCAATTTTTGCTCTCTTGGGCCCCGGCTGTTGATGGCAAACAGTATGACCGCGACTCAAACTCATGATCCACTGGTCATAGTGTCAGCGTCTTAGCCTACTTGGGACCCAAGGAGTTTATTATTTTGAAAGTTAATTTCATTGGTTCATCTTTATCTTTCAGTGAGTTTTTCCTTGTGTGACTTAGTTCCTCAGTGATTCCTCGTGTTCTTCCGCATTTCAAATGTCCCGCCACGGCTGTCCCCACCCATGCCTTTACGCTTTTGTTTTCATTCCCCATGTGCTGTCTCTGTCCACATGTGCTTTTTGTTTACATTTACATCATGTCTCTATGTCCCCGCACCATCACGTCATCTTATAATGTTGAGTACCTGTCACGTCTGATCATGCAGCTCTGCTTGTTCATTCCCCCTTTTTGATTATGTTTGATATTTAAGCTTCCTTGTGTTTCTGAGTCAGTCATTGAATGTAATTAATGTTGTGAATGTCATTACATTAGTCAATGTTATTATGTTTTGTTTATGTGTGTATGTAGGTTTGTCACTGTATGTATGTATAGCCATAAAGTTTTCTTTGTTTTGTTTAGGTAGCCACGGAATCCCATTGGTTATTCTTTCTTTTAGGGAGTTTTTCCTTGAGAGATTTCTTTTCAACTTTTTGAATGTTCTTTTCTTTGGAGAGATAGTATAACCCAAGATAATCTAAACTTACTTAAATACATTAACATTATGGATATAATTGTTTTACATCAATACATTACATTCAAAAATTTCAGAAGTCACAACAGTGGATCATTGGACAGGAATGTTACTTTGGTTCATTCTTTTTCCCTGATATCTCTGTTACTTTCACTTCAATTATACATTCCTACCATAGATTTGCTTGTTGTTAGATGACTAGTTACTAGCAAAGACCAATCGCATGAAGAATCAGAATCAGACTTTATTGGCCATAAAAACACTAGTTCAATACCATAAACATCAATACATACATATACCATACACATACATACTACTTTAACATCCATAAACACATTCTTGGACAAAAATAAAAATATTAGAATAAACATTTTAGTTATATGACTTGTGATTGGACAAACTTAAAGTTATTGAACTGGTGGTCAAATCAAAATTAAGCACAACACACATGGACACATATTTACAGACATAAAATATTGAATATATCATGAAGATTTGGTACATTGATAGAAAAAAGGTACATTTTTGTAAATATACCCTTAAATGTCCAATGTAGTTTGTTAACAGTAGGCTATAACTGCCAAGCAACACAAGAGTCAAAAATTACTCCTCGATTTATAATAATCTGGCATTTTATGCATAATTTTATAAATAAATGTGTATATCAGTGTTTTACAAGAAACTGTTCTAAGAGAGCATCACATTGAAGACTTTTAACTACCATTTAAAATGATCTTAAAACTAAGATGTGGTCAATTTTCTCAGACAATCTTGTGCTGCTCTTGCTTCGTAATCTCAGGTTTTGCAGTCGGCCTACATGATCTCAGCATGTCAGTCACTTCAAAGCCTTCCATTGATACAAAGACAGGTTTGTGATTTTGGGGAACGGAGTCCTGTTGACCTGAAATGCACTGAAATAACTGAAAGGGTTAAAGAGAAGACAAAGCTCATGTGATGGAGGATCAGAGAGTAAGTCTGCCTGAAAGGTCAGCAGGGTCAGAGTGGACGCTCCCACCCACAGAAAACGACTGCAGAGGGGCGGGGAGTGTTTACAAGACGGAGTCAAAGATAAACAGGAAAATCTGATAGGTTCAAGTGTCCTTTTCTGGCTCTCAGTGATGCATGCTGGGCATCAGGTCTCAGTGCCTCTGGGGTCCCAGTGAGATGAAAAACCCAAATCTTCTTGTGTTTTAGGATTGAAGTCAAGAGTGAATCTGACCTGGTGAAATGCACTTAAAGCAGTGTTTTGGAAACACAACACAAATTGATATTGATCAAATAAGACACACTTCTATATTGGTTCTATACACTGAAAATAAGGTACTGGACGATCACTGGCACAGGACCTTTCCTGTTACTAGGGTGGTAGCCTCAAGGCAAGGGTACATCTTCTTGACATTTCTGTACAACACCAGTCTATAATGATTTAGGAAAGCTTTAGTGTTTGTAAACAAGCCATTTGTTGTTGTGTTTGCATGAAGGTTTGTGTTGGTTTTATAATAGTCATTATACCAGTTACTTCTGACCCTGCAATATGATTGGCTGAGAGACAAGGAGTGTCAGTATTGTACTATAACAGGACTCTGACTGGAACTCTTTAAGTATTACTCCACCACACATGCATAAACTAACAATGACACCAGGTTACAAACAAGGAAGTGACAGCATTCAAGTCAATACAGCAAAGCAACAGGACTCTTAATGGACTTACAGCTCAGCTGAAAAGCAACAACACTGAAGTCAGTTTTAGATCAACAAAAATGAACTGAATCAGCTTTTACAGTGATTTTGATATATTGTGAAAACACACTCTAAACATTTCTAACCAAGACTTTTGAGCTCAGAACTGAATAAACAGAGGTGTTGGCTACACACTGCTTATTACAGTTTTTAGAAATTATGTGTGGTTTTATTTCTAAAGCTTAACAAATGTGAGGTGACATTCTGTTTTCCTCATTCAGTGGGTCCTAGATTTAATATTTATGAGATAGGTGTGAGTTGAGAGCTCTTTGTTTGATGTGTGTTTGTACATTCCACACATTCCACAGCAGTTATTCTACCAATGGAATGTCCAGAATTACCATGTCATTATCATATCAATGACAGATCATGTCATTTTGGCGGGAAAAAATGTGCAGTTGTCTGAGTCGCTCTGATGTGTCTCTGCTTATTTAAGCTCTTCTCCCAAATATCTAAAAATATATTTAGATTCAGTCTATAACCGTTTAAGGTTTCCAGCGTAGGTTTTGTTTTATTTTTAGGATAAAATTTTGCAGAATTGTATAAGTGTTTTTTTGTTAATATGCTGAAAAACCCTCAGACTCCAAGGGATTAAACAAAAAAAGTATTAGTTGTGTTCTTTAAAATATTCCACGTGTGTTAATCTCAGCATCGTAAGTATTATAATATTTTAATACTGAAAGTCTCAATCAGACATTCTACTATATCCACAGCCTCAGCAACGTGTGAAATGTTTGTCTTTATTATTATTATTATTATTATTATTATTATTATTTTTATATATAACAGTATGTCATACAGGTCCAAATTCGACAGAATTCTGTTTGAGGTTACTGAACAACTCAACACAGTTTGAGGCATGTGTTGATATAGACATTTTGTTATCATGAAGGTAATAGGTGAGGCATAAATGTCCATTACTTGTTATACTATATAGAAAGTTATATTGACACCTGCTCATGTGTTGTTTCTTGTGAAATCAAGGATATTAAAAAGAGCTGCTTTCGATTATCTGTAGAGTATCTGTATGCAAGGCTTTCTACCAGGTTTTTGAGGCATTTCTGTGATGATTTGATTGTATTCAGCTTGTGATCTCAGGATCTTGGATGGGCACCACCCAACCTCATCATCAACTCCACCAACTCATCCCAAAAGTACTGGATGGAGCTGAGAACACTGTTGCACTGCTCCACAGCTCAATGCTGTTCCTGTAGCCCACCTGGCATTAGGCATAGGGCCAGTAGGTTCATGTTTGGTAATATTCTATTGGCAGTACTCCTCTACAGGGACTTGACAAGCTGTGCGTTTGCACATCTGTGTCAGTAGCTCAAATGCATTCATAAGAAGGGGTGTGTACAAACATTTGGACACAGTGTACTTTAGCCCACATTAGCAGATTAGCATTAGCAAAGACTTGTTTAGTGTATTGGTTGATCAACTACATTTGGGCAAAATTGTGTGTATACACTTTTCCTCCCATTTAAGACAGACATGATACAGGTCAGTCTGAGTACGAAGCATCAGTCTCCAAAGTTTAGTCTGATTAACACAGCTGGGAAAAATGTTAAATACAAACTATCAAGCTAGCTCCTGTAATCCTTAAACATTTAGACCTCCAGGAGCTACTCAGCAATTAAACACATCTGGAAACACTTTTATGGAGTTAAAACATTTATGGCACAATAAGTTACATTAGTCTTGCAAGCTCCAGGGACACATGTTCACAAGATATTGGTTTTGTACGGTTTAATACACACATTTCTGACTTCCCATACGGAGACGGTTTAGACCAGATGGGACACATACAGACATGCCTCTCTTACATCTGCTGGCACAGAATGAAGGATCGCTCAGTATAATGGTAGTCCTTGTTTTGGTTAAACGACCAATATATCCAAAGCTGATTTATGAAATATTTATGATAGGAGATGAAAACCTCTCCCGGAGTCTCTGGCTCTGCAGAGAGGGTGGAGGCTGTGGTTTTTCTGAGACGTTTTAAGCATCACGAGGCCGTAAACTGATGTTAGCATCAAAGTGGGAAAAAGATTGCAATGCATGATTTTTAGTCAAGCATGGAGCTCATGCACAGCTAAAAAAAACTGGAGAAAAGACTTGTTGACTGATCTTAAAATGCTGAGATGCTAAACAGGATCTGATATAGTAAAATCATTTTATATCATAATTTCCTGTGCTAGGAAAATAACTTTGAATGCTGTGGGGGTTACAAGTTCAACATGTTTCTTGTGGACACTTTATAGGCACAATCGAGGACAGGTTCCCCAGATGAGACTGGGTTCATCTCACTGAGATGTTCATCATGATTTGAAGCACTTTTTGCTTTTGAGTCTTTGGTTTTAGTAGATGGAAGATTGAATACTAACTCTGCATGATGCCACCTTAGACCAGCTGCCCACCAGCAGCCAACTATTGTGACCTGCTTCAGATGCCCAACACTACTGGCAACAATCAAGTTTATATGGACTTTACTGGTTGCTACCTTTATTATCATCATTCCTGTTTCACTACTGTCACCATATCAGTACCTGAACACTACACCAGCATCACAGGATTATGTGATTTATCAAGAACTTATAATTAGTTGACCAGAGGAGGATGGGTCCCCCATATGAGTCTGGTTCCTCCCAATGTTTCTTCCTCCAGCTCTGAAGGAGTTTTCCCTTGTCACTGTCACCGTTAGCTTGCTCACTGCGGATTTAGTGTTTGTTATTACTGACCCTGTAAAGCTGCTAAAAAAATAAATACATTTGACTTGACTAGTTCTTCATGTTCTCATGGACCTTTTCTTTTTTAGCGCTTTTTCCACCAACGAGGAACCGGCACCCTTCTGGTTAGCAAAACTAATTTTGAACCGTTCAGCGCATTTACACCAACAAAAATAGGCTCGGGAACCTGAAAAGTTTGTTCACAGTGGGAACCAAAGAATATTGTTTTTTTTTTTTTTTTTCCATCTGTGGGCATGTGTAGTTGTATATAGAAGGAGTCAGCAATAATAAATAGACGGAATTATTTTTAAAATAACGTTTGTTTTTGTGTGTTTTTAAATATATTGTACAAAGTTCTTATAATATTAACGCTGTACAGTTTACTGCAGTATATTTACATAAACAACCACCTTTTCTACTCTTTTAACTGTGCCGAGGGCCAATAACTAAATATAAACAGATAACTAAACTATAAACAGCATGCAGTGGGTGTAGAGGTATAAAAACAAATAGGACAATGTAAATAATGTAAAGTCTAGTTTATTTAAAGCACATACATCATAGCTCAAATACTGCAGCACTGCAACTCGCACATCCTTCTGGATGATGACGTTCTTGTAATGTGAACATGTTTTCCTTTACAAAACAGGACCAGCTGAACAGCACCAGGGTTCTTATAAGCATGAAGGGAACCAGTTCAAGAACCAGAGCTATTTTCGTGGAAAAAGTACTATTTTAGTCTTTGTTTCCTGCAGGAAGCCAGACTTTGTTTGCAGTGGTTCTTCAGGAACTCCTGGTTTCATTTTGAGTCTTGGTTCCTTTGAATGGTTCTCCCTCATGTTCTTATACATTTTTACTTTTTCAGTCTTGGTTCCTTTCAGTGGTTCTTCTCTATATTCTTAACACGTTTTTCCATTTGGGTCTTGGTTGCTCTCAGCTGTTGTTCCTCAGGTTCTTGTGAATTACTTCTTTTGAAAGCTGGTTCCCTCCCACTGGTTCTTCTTTGCATTTTTAGGGAGTTTTTTTTTCTTTTAATTCTCGGTACTGAATATTTCTTCCCCGTGTTCTTACGGAGTTTCTCCTTTTAAGGCGTATTTGTGCTCAGGGGTTCTTCCTCATTCACAGAGTTCTTTTGCAGTTTTGGTTCTTCTAAATGGCCCTCATCAAGTTTTTTTTTTTTTTTTTAATTAACACATAAAACGAAGAACAGTCTGCCTGATAGAAGGTGTCAAATATGCCCAATACTGACAACATGAACTTAGCTTTCTAATACATTAGATTTTTTGGTAGATTACATGGTTAATAGAAATGTCCAAAACTGGTTGACATTGAGAGTATATACAGTCATAGCAGAATATTATGACCACCCCTGGTTTGGAATGAACTCGGCCCAGGTTGCAATGTGACAGGGTTTGCTGCATGTATTCATAAGCAGGCACATCAGTCAATTGTGGGCAAACGACGTTGATTCGACTGATTTGATGTTCAAAAGGGCATAATAATAGGATACCAGGTGAAGGGTAACAGCATCTCAGGAACCACTAACTTTATGGGATGTTCTAGAGCCACTGTAGTGAAGGTGTACTGAGAATGAACTTGTCATACACAGAGTGCCTCCCAACAGAACAACCCTGGTGCACCACAAGCCACGGATGCCAGAGAGTAATGACGATGCTGTCAAGTAGAACAGAGCAATCAATGCACCACAGTGGACCAGTTAACCTCTATAATGAACACAGGAGCAACGAGGAAAGTGTGAGTTATCACCACTGAGAGAACACTCAGAACCAATGGTGTTTCAGTGGCTTGCAAAAGTATTCAGACCCCTTGAACTTTTCCACATTTTGTCACCTTACAACTACAAACTTAAATGTATTTTATTGAGATTTTAAATGATGGACCAACACAACGTACCACATAGTTGTGAAGTGGAATGAAAATGATACACGGTTTTAAAAATTTTAGTCAAATAAAAATCTTAAAAGTGTGATGCTGATAAAGAAAGACATCAAAAGTGCTGTTTATAAGCTTACACGGCTTTTGGCAAACTGCAAACGGGACTTCTTATGTCTTTTTTTCAACAAACGTTTTCTTCTCGCCACTCTTCCATAAAGGCCAGATGTGTGGAGTGCAGACTTATAGTTGTCCTGTGTACAGATTCTCCCACCTGAGCTGTGGATTTCTGCACCTCCAGAGTGACCATGAGCCTCTTGGCTGCGTCTCTGACCAGTGCTCTCCTTGCTCGATCTGTCAGTTTAGATGGACGGCCATGTCTTGGTAGGTTTGCAGTTCAATTCACTAGTGTTCTCTAACAAACCACTGAGGCCTTCACAGAACAGGTGTATTTATACTGAGACTAAATTACACACAGCTGGACTCTATTAACTAATTAAGTGACTTCTGAAGGTAATTGATTGCACTGGATGTTGTTTAGAGGTATCAGAGTACAGGGGCTGAATACTTTTGCACGTCACACAAAATGTGGAAAAGTTCAAGGGGTCTGAATACTTTTGCAAGCCACTGTAACTGCCACTATTAGGTAGGTGGTCATAATATTCTAATATGAAAGCACCAGATTAAAGTAACACGTCTTTATTACAACAGTGATGATTTAAATTGGAGCACAGCTTCACTTTGGCACCAGGAGACCCTGAACATTCAAACTTGGAGGTCAAGTGATGTCTAAACATCCACAAAAGCTCAGCTATGACAGTCATTTCAAAACATGCTCGTCCCGCATGGCCATGGCCTTTCAGCCGGTGTCTCCGGCTCTTCCCATCTGGATAAGAGTGAACATTCTTTAAGGTCAAAGGAATCGATGCAGCTTTAGATCTGTCAGCAGCATTAGCTGTTCCTGTACTATTCTGCGTGTTCAGTCAGGCTGTGCTGGAGCAGGAAAAGCAACAGCTTCCTGTTCATTTGTACTTTGCCTGACTTCTTTCCCCCAGTCCAGTACTCGGGGTCTTTCCGATTTCCTTATCTTTCCGGCTGGAGTTCTGCTCTTTGTGAGTGACCTGAAAGGATCTCTATCTGCATGATATGCATGCCTGCCGTTTTCTCCTGGCTTCTGAACAGTGAAACATTTACCCACCCGGGTAACCTTACATGTTTAAGGTGGTAGTAACTTCAGGCTCCTGCAGACGGCGCTGCACGAGGACGATCAGGCTATAAATAACTGCAGGGTGTGCAATGGTATTCATAGATTGATCAGTTCTGCCTTTTAGACACAATTCTGACGAGATCAGATATCAGATGATTAGTGTAACTCTCTTCTGAGTGGATGTTAAAGGTCTGGTCAAGAAAAAAGCCATTTCTCCTTTCCATCATGATTTCTGTTTACAGAAAACTCTACAGCCTTTAACCAAAGACCCTGATCATCTATGCTTAGCGGTGTAGAAGGTAGCATTTTGGTAAATTAGCCTTACCAATCTGTCAGCTGTTCTAGACGTGAGAGCGCTAATTATGTGTTGTGTTGAACATTGAAATCTCCTTTTCTCTGTGATTATAGTAAGGAATAGAGAATATTTAATGACCAGTGCAGTAGATCTTAAGGACACAGCGCTTGTTAGCATGGAGGTATTGTCCAGTAGGAATGCGCTCCTGCTCTTTTCCCATTGAACAGGTTTGACTTTCGGCTTAAGCTACCTAGTTAAACTTTGGATTTTGGCTAAACTGAGATCTTGCTTTGAGAAATTGTCCCTCCGCCTTGTAACCAGGCCTCCACACTTATAAAATTCTGCATATGTCACTGGCATTTGCCCACCCATTAGCCTTTACCCCTACCAACTAGCCACAATGCCCCTACCTGGTCCTGAGACTCAGAGCACCACAATGCTGGAAGACTGCAGAGGGTGAAAAGGTTGAAGTTACACCCATGACTCATCCGCTGATGTCATGCTGACTTGAAAAAGGATGTTTCCATGTGTGTGTGTGTGTGTGTGTGTGTGTTCTCCTCACTTCCTTAGTTCATGTCACACACACACACAAACATATGTATGTAATCACAATGGCTGAGTTCACTCATAGCCGTGTCCAGTCACTCTTTGTATTGAAGTCTATTGTGGAAACCAAATGGATCACATTTATTGTGTGTTAGTGTAAGTGGTAACGTTTGTTTACATACAGGTCTGTTTCTACAGCACTTCTCTAGACACTCAAAGCTGCCACTGACAATGATTTACTAAATGGTTGATTAATCCAAACGATTGATTTTCCTCAAAAATAATGATTAATAATGAGCATATTTCAACAGGGCTGAAGAAGCTTTCCCTACTAATGGAAAAACACATAAATGGATATCACTTATATCTTCTACAGTGCCGAGAAAACCTGGGGAGGTTTAATATCAGCTGAAGTGCTCCTGAGCAAGGCACCTAAACCCCTAACTGCTCCACCGGGTGCTGCAGCTAAGAGGGCTGCCCTGTGTGTGTGTGTGTGCTCACTGCCCTCTAGTGTGTGTATGCTGTGTATTCACTGCAAATTCAATGTAGTACCTCTATTTACTTTTCTTCCCACAATAACAGAATTCCTCCGTTTCGGTAAACCACAGGTAAGAAATCATTCCTATAAAATTACACCATCACTGCTTTTCACTGGCAATAAGTGTGAATTTTAAAGCATCAGAAAGACTCTGGTTGTGTGTGTGTGTGTGTGTGTGTGTGTGTGTGTGTGTGTGTGTGTGTGTGTGTGTGTGTGTGTGTGTGTTACTGAATAAATCCCAGCTGAGGGTCAGCAGAGGAAATCTTTTGTCCTGATTTGCGTGTGGAGGAACAAAGACTGTGTCCTCTAACAGTAAATAAGAGCTCGTACCAGACGCACACACACACACACACACACACACAAACAAACACAGACACTAAATGTTTGTCTGTGCCATGTCTGGCTGTTTCACAAAGAGAAGGTAGGTGGAAGTGTGGGAGGTGTGTTTTTCCTACAGTCAACACTCTCACACACACACACACACACACACACACACACATTCTAAATATATGTGTGAAACATGAAACTCGCTCTCACACCCACATATACACAAATGAATGTGATTCCAAAAGTTAAACAACATACATGATACTTTGCCAGAAGTGGTTTTGCCCCAAAACAAAATCATCACACACAGAAGTTTACTTCTTTACTTAGAACTGAACTGTCTTAAGAGAAAAGCACAACATAGTTCAGTGTACATTGTGTTTTCATCTTTTGGTTGTGTCTGTAGGTCATGTATTAGCGGCGTCTGTAAGTTGTGTATAAGTGTCATCTGTAGGGTCGTGTATTAGAGTCGTCTGTAGGTTGTGTATTATTGTCGTCTGTAGGGTCTTGTATTAGCGTCGTCTGTAGCGTCATGTATTAGCGTCGGCTGTAGGGTCGTGTATTAGCGTTGTTTGTAGGTTGTGTATTAACATCATCTGTAGGTCATGTATGAGCATCGTATGTAGGGTCCTGTATTAGTGTCATCTGTAGGTCGTGTATTAGAGTCATCTGTAAGGTCGTCTATTAGAGTAGTCTGTAGGTTGTGTATTAGAGTCGTCTGTAGGGTCGTGTATTAGCATTGTCTGTAGGGTCGTGTATTAGCATTGTCTGTAGGGTCGTGTATTAGCATTGTCTGTAGGGTCATGTTTTAGCGTCGTCTGTAGGGTCGTGTATTAGCATTGTCTGTAGGGTCGTGTATTAGCATTGTCTGTAGGGTCGTGTTTTAGCGTC
>BRDA01093928.1:0-16312 GCA_036984385.1 Crenuchus spilurus | reverse complement strand
TGAGTGAGTTTTTCCTTGCCACTGTCGCTGTTGGCTTGCTCACCGGGGATTAGGGATTAATGATTTGATGTCTGTTATTACTAACCCTGTAAAGCTGCTTTGTGACATCAGTTGTAAAAAGCGCTTTATAAATAAATTTGATTTGATTTGATATATAAATACATTTTGATTGATTGATTGATTGATTGATAATAACAAGCACTGTCTCTCAGTAAGTGCCTCTCAGCATTATCGTTAAATCGGAAAAAAGGTTTGGGAAGAAGTACACACACACACACACACACACACACACACCTGGTAAAATTAAGCATTTAGTTGATTTAATACATGAAAATAAGTAACAATTTAGGGAACAAATGAATGCACATTTTACTGCATATTTTTTAGTATTTAACACATTACAAAAAAAGTAAACTACTTAAACTTAACCTTTACTCAGGAACTGGTGTGTTATTGTCATAAAACATGCAGTGTAATCTGGGGGTGCACTAACTTTTGCATAGTTAAGGAGCTCAGAGTAATGCACTTATGACGGTATAGTTTCAAACTGCTTTCCATTTCTCTTGGTAGCAAACAAAATGTCTAGTTAATTGTATTCTGTGGTTTGTGTCCATAGAGCTTATTTTCAAATGACTTCCATTCTCTCACTGCGCCAGGCTCACAGTGGCTCCTTCAGGAGAATTAGCTGATGTAAATGACTACAGATGCAAACTATAGATGTTACACAAGAGTATATTCTCTAAAGCACTGGTGCACATTTCTAGTCCATTAGCATCTCAATGTACTTGCAGAATTTCTCCCAAACCTTTAGACATATGCATTTGGCACCATTTAAATACTGAAACTATTGCCAATAAAGAGTCTTAATTGTTTTTTTCCATTTAATGCTAATGCTGAGGGGCACTTACTGAGAGCCAGGCCTTGTTGGTATTGTTGTTATTAAGTGCCATCAAGTCTATTCCAACTCCTGGTCACCATATGGATAGTGTTACTTTCTTCTATTTGGATCTTCATTCTTCTTATCCCTCTGGAGTCTGAGAGTATTTCAGACACTCTGATGTAGTCTGACATGGCTTGACTTTTTTTTTTTACAAATTGCACCCACCTAAAATGATTTTTCCAGAGAGTTAGACAGGTTTTTGTTCAGCACAAACTCAGCAACAATGTCAAAAGATTGAGTGTTATATATCTATATTTTGATTAAATCTGTTCTAAACTTAGACTTTCCAAAAAACTGTTTTCAGATGTGCTGATATTTTGTGAAAAAACACTCTAAACATTTCTAGCCAAGACTTTTGAGCTAAGAACTGAATAAACAGAGGTGTTGACTTCACACTGCTCATTACAGTTTTTAGGAATTGTATGTGGTTTGATTTCTAAAGCTTAACAAATGTGAGGTGACACTCTTGTTTTCTTCAGCCTCTAACCCTACCCTGAATATTTATGAGATACTGGAACCACCAATGGAATGTCCGGAACTACCATGTCATTATCATATGAATGACAGATCGCGTCTTTTGGCAGGAAAATATGTGCAGCTGTCTAACTTGCTCTCACACATGTGCCTCTGCTTATTTAAGCTCCTCTCACAATAACCTAAATATATATTTCGGTTTCAGCTAAAGTAGACCCTTTAAGGTTTCCAAGGAATGTTTTGTTTTGTTTCTATGATAAAATTTTGATGAAAGTTAAAATAACATTTTAACTGATGTAGTCATGCAGGAAGAGAAAAACACACTCACTGGCCACTTCATTTGATAGACATACCTTGTATCTACCCTCACTGTCCATTTGATCTATGTTGACCATATAAGGAGCAATTTGAATTGACCTTACAGTGTCAGAAATAAAGGTACTCCACAGATATATTGAAAGTGTAGCTTTAGTCATGAACGCTAGTACATCTTAAACACCCTACATTGACTTTTCCTGGTGAAAGGAGCAGAATTGTATCTTTAAGTGAACTTGTTTTAAATGTAAAAAGCCCATTGTTGGATGTGTCAGGAATGGACAGGTCTGGTCTGGTTAAGCAATCATCTACAGCTGAACATTGGGAAGACCTTCAGGAGGTTCCAACCTGCCTTGTCACCAATCATCATAGACAGGGTAGATATGGTTGGGACATATAAGTATTTGGGTGTTTGCTTGGACAATAAACTGGACTGTAACACCCAAAGTGTGTAAACAGTAAATCTGTCAGTGTTAAATCAACACTATTAGAGTTAAATTAACACTGGGAGTGTTACATTTTGACACCCTCAGTGTTAATTTAACTTTAATAGTGTTGATTTAACACTGACATATTTACTGTGTACAAGAAATGAGGCTGAGGTGCACAAAGGTGCTATAGATAGCTAGTAGCGATTGCTATATTCACACTGTTGTGTATGCAGACAATAATATAACCAAATCATCTATAAACAGACTGAATAATTGGTATAAAAAGGTTGATTTGTAGAAGAAGTCAAGCTGGGCTTTTTGGAGAAGGTGGCAAAACAAAGAACCCCCAACACACTGTTAGGCATCTTGGACAACACCTTTCAGCCCATGTACATAACCCTGGAAACACAGAGAAGCACATTCAGGTGCAGACTGATCATTTTTACACGCTACAATATGGTTATTCAATAAGTCTCACTACCGCAGGGACAGTACTGAGCTCTTCTGTTTGAATTGTTGTTTAGCTGGTATGTTCACTACCTTTATGGACCAGTATGGTCCAGTACCTTTTTTGCTCAGTGCCAAGCTGGGTTAGAAATTGTCATTTTTACCCACATTTAAAGGCATTCTTGAGCATGTTGCCATGTTATGTGTATGAGGGGGAGTCAAACATGATCTGCACTTTGTTGTATTAAAGCTTCAATTGGCCAAAATGTCTTATCAACACTTTCTGTACCAGGTTACTGTCTCCCTAATAACTGTGCAGCTTTGAACATGTTATGTTAGTTCATTTATGACTGCAGTGCAACAAACAATGGCCATCAACCATCAGCTGGAAAACTGATGCTTACACTTTTGTGGGTCCCTTGAAAGAAGCCATGAGAACAGAAATTCATGTCTGATGAAGAGGTGAAGACAGCAGTGTGCTCTTGGCTCACAGGTCAGCCAAAAACATGTTTTAATAAGGGAATATGAAAGCTGGTTGATAGATGGATAAGATGTATTGAAAAGCAGGGAAATTATGTTGAAAAATATTGTATTTGTCTATTTAAAAAATCTGATTAAAATCAATTCTACAGCCAGAGTTTGGCTCATTTTTGACTCAACCTCATACATTTACATTGTAACATCACTCTACTTTTGCAAGCTCTACTGCCATGGTGCTGAATTAAGTGGAGTGGATTCTATTCTATTCCAGTTGTAGGAGTCATGAGTCTGAATCTACTGTTACTGAGCAGTCATGGAAACTTTGTGAAAAGTGAACACTATTTGTCCAAATGTTTGAGGACACCCCTTTTAAATGAATGCATCCAGCTACTTTAAGTTACTACAGATGTAGAAATATACACACACAGCTTGTCTAGTTCATGCAAAGAAGTACAGACAATAAATTAGGATTAAACATGATGGGCATCATGCATATAAATATAATCAGCTGGGCTAGAGGGGTATAAAGCCTCCCAGCATTGAGCTATGGAGCATCAGAATCTCTGCTCCATCCAGTACTTGAAGTTTGGGATAAGGTGGTGGTGGTGGTGATCATCCAATACTTTGGTCCAAACAATGTATATGATATTAATTTACAAATACATTGTTCCAAATGTGTTTTCAGTAGCCTGGGGGGGCCTGTTCATTTCACAAAGCAGGAATTCTCAGTTTAGCCAGATAACTTGGGCCCAAAGTCAAGCCTGTCCCAGCCTATTGGACAATGCTCAAATCTAAGCTCAATCCTTAAGCTCTCTGGCTAAACTAAAAATCCTGATTTGTGGAACACCTCCCTGGGTCTTTCATGATGTTTGTAAATCAAAACCTTGAAAGAACCTCCACTTGCCCATTATCCAGAACCTAAGTGGCCGTCTTCGTTTGGAAGTGGTACAGACAGGCACTGCTCTTCTTATTAAATATAGCATTTTTAATGAGAAATAGATTATTATATGAAACATTCATTTGAAGAAAGCTGATATAGATTGTTTTTTTTTTTGTTTTTTTTTCCAACAGAACAGCAGAAATTACATAGACAAGGTATTGAAAGCTGTTTGCCAATCAAAACTGACCCCACTTGAAAGACCTATGGGAAAGGTGTGGCTGTACATGACATTCTGTAAAAGAGGCATAAGAAAGGACAGCATATGTGCTTTATGCATGGGTGGGGGTGGGAGTACGGGGTGGGTTTCGGGAGAGGTTTGGTACCAGCTGGTGATCTTTTGTCTTCTTTCGTCATTTCTTGGAGGGGGCAAATCCTTCCATATCTTGTGCTAGAGTTGCTGTCTTAATTATGGACTGAAGCTGCTCCCCATAGACTTGCGGTGATCTAAGAAAAGCATTTGGATTCCAATGGCTATACCAAGGCAATGTAGCTATTTACATATATAATATACATCTCAAAGTGTTTTCAGTAGAGGAGGATCATCTCCACATAGTTAATTTTCAATACATGCAGAATACAGCGTGGACTGACAAAGCTTTCCATCTGCATCTCTTCATTACTGACCAATAGGGCATATCTGATGAAAATCATATGGCATAGGATATAGTGTTATGTCTGCTAAAGTGGCATGAAAAACCCTTCTGGAAATGGTTAAAGGGATAGGTAACAGGCACTTAATAAGACTGGATAATAATGCTAATAATAGTATATTTGGGATGGCGCAGTGTTCCTTCTACCCAAAAGCTGTAACGCATGTCAACTAAAATGAGTAATCAATCATAGAGGTTCAACCTGAAAGGATTCTAATCAATAAAATATATAAAATAAAATGTATACATATGGTATATAGTTAATCCACATATATATTAAAAAGCTTTAATTGTTAAGCTCTTTTAAATTCATGTAAATATCAAGCCTTCAGTCTTAAAAATAATCAAGCACTGTGTTCTTTCATTAGAAAACCAAATCAATAATAATAATAATAATAATAATAATAATAATAATAATAGACTCAAAAAGAAATATACAAAACATGTATAGGAATTTTTGTCACAAAATAAATGTGTACAAGCCTTTCTTTATTTATCATCCCTCTGGGAAATGTATGGCTTTATGTCAATCTCTTGCAAGTGTGACCAAAAATGACCTGAAATGTAAAAAAAAAAAATCTGTCCACACAGCTGAGGACAGGAAACTGGGAAAAAAGGAAGAGAAAACACATTAGCAGTCACAGGCTGTACATTTTAGCGGAAGCTAGGTTTGCGAATTAGCATTGATTGTTCGTCTTCAGAGTAGATGCTGCACTTCAGGATCAAATATGACACTCTACCTTGCTGAAGAACAGGGATGGAGGAAAGAAAACACACCAGAGGTAGCCCAACGAACAAGATTCAGCTTAGGCGTTAAGTCACTCACTCTCAAATGACACGTCCAACTAGCATATGGCAATTAGCGTTAGCATCAACAAAACTAGAGCTATAAACAGCTGACTGAGTTTTAGAGCAAAAATGACACACTGGCTGGCTGCCTTGTAGCATGCCTGTACTGAAATTCCAGCCAGTGTATACTCAGAGGGATACTCCAGGGTAGTATGAAAGAACACTATACAGCTAACGATTTCCATTTTTTTGCGTCCTTAAATGATAATGACCTAAGTCTAGAGAGACACGTTTCCTGTGTGTCCTGACAGGTTTTACATTTACAAGTCTTCAAAATTAAAAGATGAAACCTCTGGTCTGCTTTGTTACATCATTAAAAATATGTTACCCAGTAAAGAATGGCAGTTTCAGATGTACCTTTGTTCCCTCTGAGTAAAATCAAGGCCTCTTTGTCACCGGATGTTGAATTTAATTTTTTTTTCTTTTCTTTTCTCGTAATGCTCCGTTAGGAAGTGACAGACATGCTTGGACAAATATGGTACAGTCATGTTCTTTTTTTTTTGTTCTTTCATTAATCTTCTTTAGTGAACTAAAAGGCTTAATCTCTGTATTTTTAGTTTCTTATTTAACAATTACACTTACAAAGTTGTTAATAGTACATCAAAAAAGCAGAACAAAAAAGGTCCCAAATGAAAAAAGGAAAATAAAAAGGATTTGTTTTTTTTTCTGTTGCCGTTGTTCTATTCAAACTGTTTATATCCAGTAGTATGTGTATTTCTACCCTTCCTCTAGCTTTAAAATTTCAGCAAAGTTTGGTAGTCAGATGGTCCGACTGTTTCAAGATTTCTGTGTTATACATGTCCAAGGCATGGTTGACGCGGATCATCTCACTGTTGTTGAGCTTGAGTCGGTGCTTCAGCATACAGGAGAACAGGTCCAGCTGTGGTTTTCCAGGGGCCACTGGAGGGGCCAGACGGTTAATCCTCTCCCGAATGTCCAGCAGCAGGAGCATGATGGAGGATGAGGAGTAGAACTGGGTCCCTTGTGTGTATGACTGGTTGACCTGTTGTACCGCGCTCCTCAGCAAGTCAGCATTGAAGCGTAGGCTGTAGCCAAACACCTGGATGTCAGAGATCTTGATATAGATCTGTCGCTTGTTGGGGTCAGACAGGTCCACTGGACCTTGGCCTGTGTCATTTCGCAGGACAGTAGGCACCTTGGCGCGACTACGCAAGTAGATATGCACTGTCTCAAAGAAGGTCTTCCAGCGGTTGCCTAGAAGCAAGGTCCAGTTGAAGCACTGAGAATTCTGCAGCCGGATTTTTTCCCACCGAGGGTACCCATGCTCACCAAATGGCATGCTCCAACCTTCTGAGTGGCTACCACTAAACGGATTGACGTAAACGAAGAACATGGGATCCACACTGCTGTTCCTCATCTGGCATATTTTCATGGACAGTCCCACCATCATGTGAAGGTAGTCCATGCGGTTCTTGTTGCTCTTGAGTGTCAGGGACATGCGCTTGCGCCAACGCGGGTCAAAGAAAGTCTCCAGGCGCACCTCGTTGCTGATGAAGGTGGTGTGGATATACAGGCGGGAGTCCATTTTCTGCAGCAGGTACTTGAGCTCTAGATCCTGGAAGTCCAGGTCTGTCTCAAAGCTGATGAACTGCTCGCTGCGTTCGGAGTCCACATTCTGCGGCTCGCAGCGCCCACGATACAGCTTGTAGCCCTTGTTGCAAGAACCACACTGCGAGATGTTGGCCAGGCTGCACATGGCACAGCTGTTGTTTCCACCAATCACGCAAGGGATGGGTCGCTGGCACAAGGTGACACCTGTGTGGCACACACATGTCCGCTGGCTCTCCAGGAATGTGCCCCAGAAGCCATTCTCATTGCAGTAAAGGAAGGACTGCACCCGGTTCAGCCACTGCAGCACCGATCTGGAAGGCACACAAGGGACAAGGGGAAGAAAGACAAAAGTGGATAAAACGGGCCATTAATAATGTGCCGTTTAGCTCCCGACGCTTGCTGTTACAGAGGATTAAGGAACCATCACAGCCTGCTACTGTTTGTTACAGGCCAGTCAGTAAAATGGATAATATATTCTGTCAAAAGAGAGACCCATCTTTATTTCCCCATGCAAATCGTGTCTCCCTTTTTTCCCTCCCCCTCAGGGCACTCCCTCGTCATTCTGACAAGACTCTGAAAGTTCTCCCTGTTGGATGAGAAGGAGCTCACTTGAATTCTGATATAAGCGAGATGTCAGGCTCAAGGTTATGATGACATGCAAGTGAACCCAAGACTGATGACCCCATCACTCGACAGATCAAGAGAATCTCAAGCTTTCGCCAATAAAACGATCAACTGGGGAGCTGGCAGTAAAGGTGACAGTGGAAACATTCTTCATTCGGAAACTACATTTTTGTAGCATGGCCACTATAGAAAAATCCAAGGCGAATGTCACCAAGCTTACACAATTATGTACTGCACAGCTTGTAATCAAGCTGAAATTTCTAATTCTGATTCAGTCAACTCTGCATGGGAGTAACAGAGCAAAAAATGGGATTTCTTCAACCACTACATATTTAATGTCATCTAATATAATATTAATATCAACAATTATGCAGGCAAAGGCTTTCTGCTCAAAAAATGCTTTGGAAAATTTCAGAAAACAGTGACGTTTGCTTCAAAGGATTTTGCTTTAAAGACAAGACCAAATGTTTCTATGATATTTTTGTAGAATTTTATCAAAAGGGTTACAGTGGAGCTAGAGTGACCTCATATATGTTGTACTGGAGAAGAGGCCACCCAAATATTCATCTTAACTGAAGAGCAATGTTCAACTTGACCTTTTTCAACACAACTTTTCAAAAAGGAAAACATATAGAAATCCTTTTCTGTGTCAGAGAAGCATGAAAAAGACAAAAATGTTCAATGTAAAGATTGTAAAGTTTCAATGAAATCAAAAATGCCTTGACCACTGAGAGTCTGGCCTGAACACTGTGATATTGTGCAATAGTCATTCGTTTATTACCTCAAGGTAAACGGGATGAATCACAGCAGCATACAAACTGTTCATGTTTTGGTCACTTGTGAGCCTAAGCACCTTTCAGCTCAAATATAAAATCTTAATTCTGATGATGATCAGCCATAACAATTACAAGAGGTACTCCATCTGTTTCTCTGCATACTCTTTGTTCTAAAATAGTCAGGATGCCACAGGACCACCACAGAGCAGATATTATCAGCACTGCAGTGACACTGATGTGGTGATGGTGTGTTAATGTGTGCTGACTGAACCAGACACAGCAGAGCTGCAAGAGATATCACTGATGTCTATACTGGACTGAGAACAGTCCACCAGCCAGACTATCCATGTGTGAGCACAAATGATGGACTAGAGGACCAACACAAACAAATACAGCTACTGTCTCTGACTTTACATCTACAAAAAGGACCAATAGGTTAACAAAGTAGACACTAAAGCAGTTGAGCCCTAACACACTTCACTACATCAGTGTCAGTGCTCAGAATGAGCCACCTCCCAAATAATACCTGCTCTGTGGGGCTACTGACCATTGAAGAACAGGGTGAAAGAAGGCTAACAAAAGTTGAGCGCGTTGTAGCGCATATTTAGTCAATGACATGTACACACAACAGTATATTATTGATCACTTATTTTTTTACATTTTAGGGGAAGCTGAGCTTCCCTTGCAGTCTTAGAGCGACCACCTCTGGTATGCACCTATATGGTAAGTGGAGATAAAATGGATAATGAATGTAGATGCATATGACCAGTACTGATATAACATGCTGATTAAAGTACATTAGGCATTATAATTGCCTTTTCATAATTATTAGCATGAATGTGGCTTTTATGCAATTTGAGGCACCAGGCTACAATATGTTCTGTTCCACTTCCCCTCAATATGTGATTTCTGAGCAGCTTCTTTTATTTTGCTGTTATTTATTTTTTGCCGGAAAGCAGAGTTTGCCACAGGGAACAGGATGGAAATGACTGGAAATGAATGCTGTTTGTTTTCACGAGTCACAGCACATTCTCATGCTGGTAATGGGGTATCAGACAGCTTTTTGGTGCACACTGTTGATGACATACATCATCGAAAGCTCCATCCATGAGTGCCGCGGAAAACGAAGGAGGAGACGAGAGAAAGCAGAACAGAGAGGACAATAATGAGTGAGCAAGTACTGGAGAGTTTTCTGTCTTTTTTCCCCCTCATTGGAAATGGAAAGATTCCAGTAGCTTTGTGTTGTCACTTCCATCACTTCTAGCTCTGTGCTACAAGCTTTAGATCCATTGCATATGCACAGAGCTGTAGGCAGGAATTAATTTCAGATTGGACTGAGAAAAAGCTCTAAATATAGACTGATCACCATGTAATTATTACAGTTTCTATGTTACCAGGCTTAAGAAGCATATCTGTATGGCCCACATCTTCAACTACCACAGTACTTACTATACTGTCATGTTATTCAAATTTAAAGGTAACCTGTCAAGTGACATATTTCAAGCTTTTAGATGTTTCAGCATTGATGAGTATGGCTTATAGCTCAAAAATCAGTATAAATTATTTTAATATTTCATCTTTATTTAGTGCTGACGTTGATATAAAATCAACAAATTTAACATATATGACCAACCTTTTCATTGCAATCTAATTTCTAGAGATGCATTCTGTTCCTGCATCCACTCCCAGCAGTGTGACCAATCACCTGCTTCCCCATCACAGGTTCACATCAGTCTATCCATTGATCTATCCATGCATACGTGCATCCATGCTGATGGATAATTGAGCAGTACAGCACACTGAGCATAGTGTACCTGCGAGGTGCATGAGTATTAACTCAGTGCGAAGAGTTGTGTGGGTGTACCGCATGGTGAGGCTGAACAAAAGCTCCATTTATTTTTGTGCATCTCTCTCTCCAGCCTTCTCTCTTTCTCTCTTGCCCCCCAGTGCATGTCATTCCACCCACTGTTTATCAGGTACAGCTAATGACAAACGACCACAATTACAGCGAGCCATCAGCCAGGGCAATAACGGCAGTCCAGAGCTTCTCATAAGCAGAGATGGGCACCACGCTTTGGTTCCTCGTTTAATTGCACCGCTCTGTTTGATTAAATATCATGACTTTACAGATGTGTTCTGTTCTGCTGCCTAAAATGGCAAAGTGTGGATCTAACCCTTTGAAGTTGCGGTGACCTCTAGAAATGACAAAAGCTTGGTGTAATTACATAGGGATTATTTCTCGTTCACAAAACGTCCACAAACTTTCAAACCACACAACCACAGTGTATTTTCTTTTATCTACACTGACCCTATATTATAAGTGCACTATGTAGTATTACAGACTGTAGTCTACCTGTTTCTCTGTATACTTTGTTTGTTCTGTTTTTAAGATCTCAGAGCAGGTATCATAAGAACAGGGAAGGTATCGTTCTCAGCATGTGACAGTGACGTGGTGGTGGCATGTTAGTGTGTGCTGAGTGTCACTGCTGGACACTGTACAGTTTATGGGCCATGTCCTGTGAAAACAAATGAAGGATTAGGGGACCAACACAAGCAGATGAGCTACTGTCTCCGACTTTACATCTACAAAGTGGAAAAATAACATAGGTATGATGAGACTGGAAGTTCATGGTAATAACTACAGCACCAATCATCCCTCAGTATAGACATTTGGGGTTAAAGGGTGTACTGTGCAGAGTTCTATGTGCAGTTCTGGCAGGTTCTCACTTGGCCAATGCACAGCAGTATAGATTTACTGTCTTCTGAACATAACTCAACACACAGCCATTAATGTCCAAATAGCTGCCAACACAAGTGAGTACACCTCACAGTGAACATGTCCAAATTGTACTGATAGTGTCAATATTTAGTGTGACCACCATTATTATTTATCACTGCCTTAACCCTCATGGGCATGGAATTCACCAGAACTGCACAGGTCACTACTGGAATCCTCTTCTACTCCTCCATTATGGAGCTGGTGGATGTTAGACACCTTTTACTCCTCCACCTTCCACTTGAGGATGCCCCACAGGTGCTCAAGAGGGTTTAAGTCACCATCACCTTTACTTTCAGCTTTCTCAGCAAGTCAGTTGTCAACTTTGAGGTGTGTGGGGTCATTGGGGTCATATGGGAAAACTGACATGCAGCCCAGTTTCTGAAAGGAGGGGATTATGCTCTGCTTCAGAATGCCACAGTATCTGCCCCAGACCATGACACTACCACTAGCATGCTTGACTGTAGGCATGAAACAGTTATCTTGGTACTCCTTACCAGGGTGCTGCCACACATGCTGGACACCATCTGAGACAAACAAGTTTATCTTGGTCTCATCAGACCACAGGACATTGTTCCAGTAATCCATGCTCTTGGATTGTTTGTCTTCAGCAAACTTTGTGGGCTTTATTGTGCATCAGGTTCAGAAGAGGCATCCTCCTGGGACGACAACCATGCAGACCGAGTTGATGCAATGTGACGCCTGTTCCGGGTGTAACCCATCCTGGAAAACTGCAGTATGACCTTGGCCACTGTGCTGTAGCTCAGTTTCAGGGTCTTAGCAATCTTCTTGTAGCTTAGGACATCTTTGTGGTGAGCAAGAATTCTATTCCTCACATCCTCAGTGACCTGCCATGAGATGCCATGCTTAATATCCAGTGGGAAGTACGAGAGAATTGTACCCAAAGGACCAGATTTAACAGCCCTGCTCCCTATTCACATCTGGAACTTTATAAGTCTAATGAATCGCATGAGACCAGGGAGGGACAACAACACAACTGGGCACAATATGGTCACACCAACTGTGAGGTGTACTCACTTGTGTTGCCAGTAATTTGGACATTAATGGCTGTATGTTGAGTTATGTTCAGAAGACAGTAAATCTATACTGCTGTACACGGACTGATCTAAGTTATATCCAAGTTTCATTTCTATAGTGTTGTCCCATGAAAATATATAATATATGTAGAAATGTGAGTACTCTATGTAAGTCAGTAAAGTTTGTAACATGGTGACAGAAGTGGGATAACTGAAATGGTTATTTCTTTTAGAGGGAGTTGTGATGAGATTGGAAGTTCAAAATAATGTTATAACTACAGGATCCATCATTCCTTAGTATAGACATTTGGGACTAAAGGATGTACTGGGCAGAGTTCTATGTACAATTCTGGTGAGTTCTAGTTTGAAAGCTGTAGATAAATAAAATGGCTGAGTCAAAGACTATTGACACTTCCACAAACGTTGTAGGAGTAAGTTTGTGACAGTGTTGAATGTTGTAAATTTCTGCTGTGGTGCAAATGCACATGTGCAGAGGGTTCATAAACTTTCTGATTCATAATGTAATCAGATAAAGGTGTTTGTACATGGCTATTATTCTTCTATTTAATAGATTATTTAAACAATTAATCGGAACAGCCTTAAACGGAGTAGTCTACTGTAGTGCATACATGGACATGTTCTAATTAGATATTAGTCAGATTAGTAATTGATTATTAGGGTAGAGAGTAGACATAACAGCTCTGCTGTGTCTGATACACTCAATGATGTAAATGTTCATGTAGATGTAGTCAGACACAGTTGTTCTCTAGTACTTCACTGGTGGTCACAGGACAGTGCCCACAGGCTGGATATATTTGGTTGGTGGATTATTCTCAGTACAGCAGTAGATCTACCCAACATACACTAACACGCCACCACCACATCAGTGTCACTGCAGTGTTGAGAATTATTCAAAATGTTTTGTAGTGGTCCTGACCATTGAACAAGAGGGTAAACAGATGGACTATGGACTGTAATTGTATGTACTGATATGGTAAGCTAGGCTTCATACGTATGGTTGTAATACTTGCACAAGGTAGCACTTTCTGGACTTTTAAGCACAGCGCAGCCTTCCGCCTTGAAAAGTTTTGACCAGCAGGACAGTATTTTTGTGTACCAATTTCTGCTGACGCTCTCCACCATCCTGTTGCTTCCAACCATGCAGAGTTGTCACTATAGATCCAATGAAAGTAGACGGAGAGAAGGAGCTCATTCCGCTATTTGCCCCGAAGACAACATTTTCTTGAAGCGCTGAAACGTTAAACTTTATGCATCAGCTGTTTCAATCCGGCACGGCAGGAGGACTTGTACGCACTTCTCCCAAAAGGACGAAAAACTTGCGGGGTCCGCAATAGGGCATTAATTGAACAAAAGCCAGGGGACTGCTGAGCTGGGCTTCTCTCTGTCCCTAACTTTCCATTACTTGTCGTCGTGCATAGGCAGGTGCTGAACTTCTAAACTAGCAGATCAGGAAAGTTTAGAGACTGAAATAGAAACAGCTCACTGGCTGCTTGAGAGCTAACTGTCAACTCTTGACTTGACTCTCGAAAATGAGCTTCGCTACCTCACATTAGCAGACCATCAATAGTGATATCAGACCAGGAATACGGGCCGTCATCAAACTGGAGGCAGTTTATTTTTATCTGTCCACGGAGTGAAGCACTGTTGCGTAACCTTTGCTCCTGGAGTCCGAGGGGAACATGGGGGCAGTTTGCTCTCAATAATGAGCCACTTGTTTCTGCTCAGTGTCAGCAAGAAACTCCTCCCTTAACGGGCAGCCATCCCTCTTTTCCAACGGGCCAGAGAGCGGACCGCCCGGGACTCTCTGAGTGACAGGCCAGCAAGCCCAACTACTTCAGCTCCCAGCACACAGGATGCAGTGTTTCTATATATACACTAACACAATTAGCACACAGTATGTGCTCTGTAGAGGAATGTAGACACTGTGCTCAGCTTTTCTGTACTTATTTGCTCTTATTTTAAGCCTAAGGAATGCAATTAAGGCTGACTTTCAGGCCCATTCAGATCTGTAATTAAGTAAATCATGTCCTGAACATTGTTTTAGTTGTGTTTATGGAACCAAAAACCGATGAGATTGGCTATCCCAAAATTCCCCAACCACAAAACAAAAGAGAGCACAGCAAGAACTTTTACATTAGTGGCAACAGTATTAGTTGTTTTGATGCTGATAATATTGTGATGAAATATGGATAAAATATAGACGGTGTGAAAAAGACTGATGTTAAATGAGTCAAAAATTGTCCACTGCCAGCCAACCTGACGCTCCATGTTGTGAAGGTCATCCACCAATAACCCTGTTGTCAACCTGTTTCAGAAATTCCCATTATATCTTCTGAATGGAGTTTGTTATCCAGTACGTTCACAACATGAACACTTCCTCCTGTACTGTGCACTGATGCATTATATATGGATCATTCCACAATTCTCAGGGTGAAATAACCAGCATCCCATGCTGTGTCTACAAGGATAACTGAGGGTTTTAATATCTCAGTGGAGACGGCTGGATGGACGCTGGCCTTCACTCCGACATCAAATATTAGTCATCAGAAATGACCACTTATCTATAGTACCTGCACTGTAATTGTACATATCAGTCTTTTTCACATAGACTGAAGTATATTTAATCCATATTTTGTGAT
Organism: Crenuchus spilurus; assembly: GCA_036984385.1. Classification (NCBI taxonomy): domain Eukaryota; kingdom Metazoa; phylum Chordata; class Actinopteri; order Characiformes; family Crenuchidae; genus Crenuchus; species Crenuchus spilurus. The sequence continues at coordinate 1,341 of BRDA01093928.1, read as the reverse complement.
GATATCTTCATCCATATTAAAGTTATTCATGATCATTTGGGTGAAGAAGCAAATGAGACACCCTGTACTAGTAAAACAATAAAACATAAAGGCTTGAAATATGTCATTTAACATGTAATGAATATAAAATATTTGTCAGTTTAGCCTTTTGCATATTTCAAAATTTACATATGATATATTATTACATAACCTGTTAATATTATAAGAAATAGTTTGAATTTAATGAATTTAAAGGTGGTGAATTTTAAAGTAGATACATGTAGTCAACAAGCCTAACACATTTGGACAAAGACTTTATATTGGTCCATTCCCTGAAGCGAAAGCTCCTGGAGTTCTTCAGCTTGTCCATGTAGGACACAAGTGTCAAACTCCAGTCCTGGTTGGCAACAGCAATGTACGATTTGTTGTTGTCTCAGCATCAGCTCAACAGCCCTTAATGAGCAGGAGAACCGCTAAACTCCACAGTGCAATGTTTCCCACATGGACTGAAGTTTGAAAGCAAGCAGTGCAGATATACAGCCTAACAGCCAAGTTCCTATATACTTTACTGGACTTGGATTAAACTTCACAACATCACAATGTATGTGACTAATTGCTATTCAAAATGTATTTAGTTTAAGCCTAGACTTAATCTGGGTAACTGGCCTTACAAGCGAAAAAGGCAACATAACGTTTTCTTTGGGGCCATACCATAAGATGATCTTTCAGTGCAGTTATTTAAGGTTTCACTTTTTGACTTAAATGTTCTAAATCAACTGAAAATGTCCCATTAAATCCTATATACAAGAACCACTTTTGGTTCTTTAAGGAACCTTTCAGTGCATAAACCTTCAGATATTTTGTAAATGAGCCCTACGCACTTAAAGAACCTTTAGGAATCACCACTTATGTAGGATCTAATAATTAAACCTAATTTCAATAGAATCCTACACCCAAAAACCTCTTTTGGTTCTCTAAAGAACCTGTCTATGTGCTCTGTGTATGTGAATAACCATCATATACATAGGTTCTAAATCAGTTGAAAGTGTTCCATTGAACCCAAGGAACCACTTTTGTAAATGTGCACTGTGCATGTGAAGAACCTTCCTGAAACACTTTCATTTTTTCATTGACTCCTACATCTAAGAACCTCTTGTGGTTCCTCCATATAGTAAGATGGTTAGAAGTCCTTGATTGAGTTGTATAGTCCTATACAGATAAAACAAGGGCAATGACTATGCAAATCCATAACAGATATACGAAGAATCATCTACAGTGAGGAAAATAAGTATTTGAACACCCTGTGAATTTGCAAGTTCTCCCACTTAGAAATCATGGAGGGGTCTGAAATGTTCATCTTAG
>BRDA01093923.1:878-11509 GCA_036984385.1 Crenuchus spilurus | reverse complement strand
AAAAAAAAAAAAAAAAAAAAAAAAAAAAGAATTACACAATTTATATAACAAAGAATTTCAATGTGAATTTTTGGTTCAGAAAAATCTGATGTGTGATTTAATTGCCCCTTATTTTTTAGAGCAGCATAATATTTAACTGAGGGCTTGTGGTTAAAAAACTGGCCTTGTGACTGGAAGATCAGTTCAATCCCCTGACACTACTGAAGTGCACTTCAACAAGGCACCTAAGCCTCAAAAACTCCCTAGGTGGTGTGTGTGTGTATGTGTGTGTTTCACTGCATAAACTGATGTAAATGTAAAGGCCAAATTCATCTGTGTGCAAGCCAATGAGTAATACATTTTCTTTCTCTGTCTTTTTTGTGTCTCTTCTCACTATTTTCATTTTTCTCTCCTTCTTTCTAATCCCTTATTTTCTTACATTATCTCACATTCTTGTCTCTTTTTGCATTCTTTCAGTAGAACTTACTGTGGTCTTTAAAATGAAATATAAATACAAGTACATGTCGTCTGAAATGTATCAGTTTATTTGACAGTTTTTTTTTGTTCACATAGAAGTTCATACTAAGTCATACTTTGTTCTAAAACACAAGACTAATCAGTGGCACTTTAAATAAGATGAGCTTTAAGTGGGTTGAAACAAGTTTTGGTTATGTATTTTGACAGAAATGACTGACTGGGCTTTTATAAATCTGTAATTTGTTAATTACATACCATACTATAATACAGTACATCAGCGGGCTCTCGATGGAGTGGTAGAAGGTCAGCAGAAGCTTGGAGTCCAGGTTGTGCTTCTGTGGCCCAAGGTGTACCGACTATGCCAACTAGGGAGTTTCACCCTAGGAAATATACTCAATTGAAACCTAATAAAAGGCCACAGGTAACATGCAGAAAGATGAGGAGATGTGAGATGCAGTTCAACACAATACATTTACTTAAAACATGATGAATGCACATACAATAATAAAATTATACTCACTTCATTAATACCCAAGTTTTAAAAATGGAAACACAATCCAACAATAGCTGGATCTCTTAAATATGTCTGTGTTTAAAAGAATACACAGCTTCAGGGACACCTAAATGACTCTAAATCAGTTGTTCTTACCCAAAACAAGATAGGCTCCAGGCCCCCCTTTAAACCTTATACTCAAGTCTCCTCCCTGTTACTGGATCTTGACAAACCACACACACCAATAAAAGAAACCCCCCCAATAAATCACTTCACATTAAAGTAAAATAACCAAAATTAAAGGAGGGAGGATACAAACACATCCGAGAGACACCAAGCTGCTCTTAAAACATGAGCTAAAAACAAATAAAAGTAAGTGTAACATGCATTCAGTCATTCATTCATAACAAAGACACAAATAGACCAGGCAATTCTAATGCCCAGAATCAAGACAAAACAGAACAAAATAAAATCAACACAAAACAAAAGTCACAACAAAACAAAACAAAGTCAAAATATGACAAAATAAAGCCAAAACAAAAACAAAAGTCAAAACAATCACAACCAAACAAAACAGCAGCAGCATTTATGAAAGGCTGTTTGATGCCACCTAGGCCGACCCCATGACAACAACCTCGCGACAGCCCCTTCAACTACGAATACCAGCACAGGAAAGATAACTTGGCTCCAGTTACAATGCTGCTCATTGCCTGCAATTTGTAGGTGTCCAACTCTCCCAAACTGCCCAGTTATGAAGCAAAGCAACAGGCACACCTGATAGCCAATGCCCCAACTTAAGTCCAATATACTGAGTGTATGCCGATGCTAACTGCCATCAGCTACTGGTGAGATGAACCAGAGAAAGAGAGAGAGAACGCTGGAGCGCTCGCCTTCAAAACAACCTCTTCAACCTGGATATCTCTTGAACGAGCCACAACAATAGAGCTCAAGTGCCACCAGTAGACTTCCCTTATGGCTTATACACACACACACACACACACACACACACACACACATCAGCTAACAAGCTAACAACGTGTTTACCCAAAAGGGGAGGGGCAAAAGGGAACCGCTCCACCAAACTATGGTGGCTGATCCAAGACACAGGACAACCAGTACAGTGACAACTCTACTGGTTACACTTCATAAGGACTTTCAGGAAGTGTAGCCACTGCTGAGCCTTCTTGATGAGCTGTGCCCGCTGTGGTGTTCTCTGTCCAGGACATGTCAGTAGAAATAGAGAAACTGGAAGATGTGGACTCCCTCCACACCCTTGCTGTTGATGTAGGAGGGGGGGGGGGTAGGTTGGTGCTTTGCTTTCTGTAGTCAAAAAGGATCTCATTGGTTTTCTTGGTGTTCAGAGACAGGTTATTCTCCAAACACCAGCGTGCCAGTTACAGGACCTCCTGTCTGTAGACTGCCTCATCTGCCTTTGAGGTGAGTCCAACCACCGTGGTGTCATTATCAAACTTGACAATGAAGTTGCTGTTGCGGGCTGAACTGCAGCTGTGGGTGTAGAGGCAGTACAGCAGTGGGCTCAGTACACAGCCCTGTGGGGAGCCGGTGCTCAGCGTTTGAGGAGATGAGAAGTCTCAGTCTGGGGCCAGTTTGTGAGAAAGTCCTTTATCCAGGCACATGTGAGAAGGGGGAGGCTGAGGGTGACTAGCTTGGTGATGAGAATGTCTGGAATGAATGTATTGAAGGCTGAACTTTAATCCACAAGTAGCATTTGGACGTAGCTCTGCTGCTGCTCCAAATGGCTCAGTGCAGTGTGGAGAGCTACGATGCTCTGTGGCATCCTCTGTGGATCTGTTTACACGATATGCAAACTGGTGAGAGTTCAAATCAAATCAAATCAAATCAAAATTTATTTATATAGTACTTTTTACAATGGGCGTTGTCACAAAGCAGCTTTACATAATTAATATCAAAGGGTCATTCCTACTATTCGGTGCCATTTCAGCTTGATAACTTTCTCTCAAAAAATGCAAAACTTTCCATGATTTTATCATTTTATCTGAAGGAGTGCTTGTTAATTTATAAGAAATATGTATCGGTCCAGCTCAGGATATTATACTTTAATAATTTTTACCAAATTCTTTGCATGTGACTTAGGACAAATGTCCCCCCTGTTACAGGACATTCTCATCTCTATTAATAAGTGTTTTGAAAGCACAGTTATTATAATATTTACATTTTATTAGAGGTCAAATGTCCCTTGCTTTATTCTGCAAATGTGTTTTAAGAACATATGTATAAACAAACACTATTTAAAAAATAGATATGTAGTATTTTACAGCACAATGTAAAATGAATACATATCTTTTAGAATAAAAATGAATTTCAGTGGAATTTGGGATCTATTTTAAATGATTTCATTTTATTGAGTAAATCCCTGCATGTAAACACAAAGATATGCCAAATAATTGTTAATTTTATTTAATTAACATTAAAAAAACACACACAAGTAACAGGGTGGACAGAAGAGAAACAGGGTGGACAGGATGGAACAGGGTGGACATCATACCATTCAGCAATGGTACATTTCATTATAAAGAAGTAATTATCAGGAAAAATGTTCAGTCTAGTGACCTCATAGATGTTTTGACAATGGTAATCCATTGTTTCCTGCATCCATAATTTCATGCACTTTCCGGTCAACATCATCTTCTCCCACAAGGAAAAGTTCCAGTGAAGTGCCCATGTTCCTCAACTGGTGGAACATTGTCTCTGTGTTGGGAATGTCTCCTCCATGGTGAACAATTTTGTCAGCTGATCTTTTAAGGGTAGCCCCAAAACCATCTGGAGCCCCCTTTCCATGGCTGGCCTCAAAGAAGTTCCAGCTGATGTCTTTGAAGCCTTTCTTGAAAGGCCCATTTGATAGAAGGTAAAAGTTGCCTTTCTGTTTGTATTTAGTAGCTGGGCCATCACTGAAAACATGGAGATGACTGATCAGAGGGTATCTTTCCCTCACCATGTCTAACACAGGGCTAAGGTGGGCCCAGATAGCTGAGGGATTGTGCCACTTGGAAGGTGAGATGGAGCAGAAAGTCACTGGTGACTCTTCAGCTGCAGCATACAGCACTCCAGTATGCAAGGTTGCTTGCTGGTGTGACCCTCTGAAATGGGCAGACTGAATTTCTTGAGAATATTTACTAATAATTTCATGTTAATTTAGTAAAAAATACCAATACTTGCTGGAAGCACCCATTCATCTTATATCCACCCTATTACTATGTGTCCACCCTGTTACTGGGCAAAACAGTAACAGGGTGGACAGTAACAGTAGGGTCATTTTATGCTAAAGTTAGCATTAATGCTCATTTGATTAACAACAGGCTAGTTCATGGTGATCACAAATGAAGATTTTTTAACATGTTTATTTACAAAATTCCAAAAATGTATCAGTTTCTACTATGAATAACTGTAACAGAGTGGACATGTTATGCTTTACAGCACCAGTGAACCCTACTAAAACATTTAAAAAAGACTGATTACATAATACTACTTAAACTGTTTCTTGTAGATGATTTCCCTCCAAAAATGTGCGCTACTTCCTGACAGTCATGTGACTATAGAAGGAGTCAAGGGGTGTGTCCAGACAGATTTTCCATCACAATAACAGGGGGGACAGTCAACTCAGGGACACAATTTATTTTAAAGACTTTAAGTGTTTAAAATGTATTATTAACAAAAAACAACATTTGGTGAGGAATATTATAAATAAGGCTATACAACAATAATGAAAAATTTAGAATTTGTTAGATTTTTATGACTTTATGTGTAAATGAAGTCAAGCAAATGTGATTGGGGACATGGCAGTTTAGCCTACTTATGCTTAAAAAAAGAGTAATTATTTTAAATTGAATAATCCTGGGAATCCTTATTGTTTTCTATGGTACAAGGGGGTTAATCATTTAAGGCAAGCTTTTACAAATAAGTATTAGCCCATTTTTACACAAAATATACTATATTATTTCATGGGGACTCAAATGGCACCGAATGCTAGGAATGACCCTAAACAATCTGAATCTAAGCCCGATGTGAGCAAGCCAAAGGCAACAGTGGCAAGGAAAAACTCCCTCAAGGATGGAGGAAGAAACCTTGGGAGGAACCAAACTCACAAAGGGGATCCATCCTCCTCTGATCAAACTACTGACACAGATTTACATCCTTAGTTAAATCTGATATTGTGCTATAGTATAAAACATTAATGACATTAATAATAGTGATCATTGCATTCATATTAGGTATCATAATTTAAAATGCAATAACATTAGAGCTTTAGTCCAGTGTAAGTGAGCAGCAGGTCTGGTGTCAACCTCAGGAAAACCCACTTTGGAGCAGAAGGAACTGACCGCAGTAGGTGTAATGGAACTGGCGGTCTGTTGTGGACTGCAGGAGAATTCAGCCATCAAATCACTTCAGAGTTGAAGTCTGGAGGGAGATAGTCTTTGATGTGTTGAAGAACCAGTCTCTCAAAACACTTCATGGTTACTGGAGTGAGAGCTACAGGACGATAATCATTTAGGCTGGTGGTGGGAGTCTTCTTCGGCACTGGGATTGTGGCAGATTTTAAGCACGATGAGATGACTTCAAATTAGGACAAATATGATTTTTCATTCATTTTTATTTATTTATTTATTTATTTTTTGCACAGCAATGATGTGACTTTAGGTTAATCTCACAACTGCTCCTCCCAAGTAGGCTATTTAGGAAGACAAGATATGATTTTGATATGTAAACAGAATATTATTTCTAATTGCAGGTGCACTTCATGAATTAACTGCAGTTTACACAGATGCTCAGGTGTTTTATAAGAAATCAAAACCATCTTTTGTTTCCCTTTTGAGAAGAAATTAACAACAGACCTAAGCTCATGTATAAATCTGAGAAATATGAACTTCTAATTATAATTATAATCAGACATGTATAAAGTATTAGAGACCCATACTTGAGTAAAAGTACTCTATCAAAAAATGGACTTGAGTAGAAGTTGAAGTGTTCTTTAAAAACTATACTTAAGTGGAAGTACAGAAGTATTCAGCATTTTTTGTACATAAGTATTGCAAGTAGTTTATTCTAAACATTATTACTCAAGTACTGAAAGTAAAAAGTACAAGTATTGTGTTTTGTATTAATTAAAGAAAGCAGTCAAAGTTTGATTATCAAATTGTTTATATATAACTTAAATCAAAGCTGTCAAAGACCACAAATACAAGTGTTCTGTATGTAAAAACACGAAGCAACTTAAAAAACTGGGCTTAACACTTCTTAAACAAAAAAATAATGATGAACTATGTCCCTTCCCCCTTTAAAGCTGCTTGTGCTTTTTTCCCCTCAATGGCTTATTGTCTTCTTAAACTGGTGCATAAAGCAGTCATATTAAGGAATACAGAAATCTTTTGTGTGTCCTCAAAAGTAGTTTGTTTTCAAAATTGAATGCATTCAGTCTTGCTCTTCTAGGGCTAAAGACTAATACTGCAAATGTAGCCTTTTTTGTCCTCTACTCTGCGTTGTGTGATTATGACAAGGACAGGAGGTTTGATCTGCATCACTTTTATTCTACCTGCATCAGAGTTTTCACAAACACAGTATAAAAAAAACTCATCAGTTGGCCCAACAAAGCTCTCTGTTGAATAATAACAGAAAAGAACACATTTGGGACTTTGTATTCTCTGTGTGTAAAACACTGCTTAACTACTCTGTATGCATAAAAACTATAACTCAATTTTCAGAATCTCATACACTTATAAAAATAGCTGTGAACTTGAAATCATAAGAGCGGACGACACACTACCTCGCTCATCCGTGCGGGAGAGAAAAAGGGGTGAATCACACACTACATCACTGTTTTAGCCACAGATACCCCGCCAATCCATAAACTGTTTTCAAAATAAGAGTCTTTCAATGACTTAACAATACAATTGCACTTCAAAAATCTAGGGAAACACTAATATTAGTTTTTAATCCCGTTACACAAAGTTAAAAAACCTCTCGCAGGCCGCTGATGCTGGAAGGGGTGTGTTTAACCTGACACAACTCCTTCTCACCGTCTCCTTCCTCACCCTTACCGCCACGATCACTCGGTGTGGAAGGTGCTGAAAATGGTGAAGGAAGTGTTGCTGGCTCTTCCATCTGGGTTTACGAAGCTAAAGTGAAGGCAGGCCCAGAGTAAAAGGCGGGACGCCACCAGAGAATGCGCAGTTTTCTCATGAGACAGCCTGAGCGCTTCACCCGGTGACAGCGCCATCTACCTATAATTGTAACGAGTAACTATACAGCAAATTTAAAAATGTATCGGAGTAAAAGTATTAAACTACTGGAAAATATGTAGTGAAGTAAAAGTGGAAGTAGGAGAAGAAAATAATACTCCAGTAATGTACAGATACAGCATTTTATTACTTAAGTACAATAGTGAAGTAGTTCTACTTCGTTACTATACATCTTTGATTATAATGTATTATAAGCAAATAATGATATGCACTGTTATAAAGGCATTATTACAATTAAAACTTTATGAACATTCAAAATACCATCACAGAGTGCTTCAAGTAAATTGATAGACATCTGAAGTTTTTTCCTCATTATAAACGTTTTCAATCATTGTAATGCTTTATAAACCGACAATGACCTGAGCAGTTATACAGGACTTACGAAACCTGTATTTATAAGCCATTATAAATGTGGTTGTAACTCTTTGTAGCATTGTAATAAAGCTTTGTAAGCACACTTATAAAGTCAAATAATGCATCATAAAGCTCCTATAATAAACTACAGATACTGTGTAATAAGCGAGTAAGACCCTTGACACTGAGATTGCTGTTAAAAAGAAGAACTCAGACTATGTAAAGTGAGGTTGAATTTATGCATGCTAGTGTTGTGTTGGTAAGGTTACTTGTGTTGAGAATGTACATTCACATCCGATCAGAGTACCAGGACTTCATAGATGTGTTTAAAAAACCACCAACATCCTCTCTGCACCCCCACAGACCCATAGACTGCACCATAGAGCTCATCGAACCCTGTACACTCCCACGGGCCAAAGTATATCCCCTTAATAGAGAGGAGGAGTCAGCAATGAACTCCTACATCTCCAAGGCCTTAGAGCAGGGCATAATACGACCTTCCACCTCACCAGCCGCTTCCGGCTTTTTCTTCGTTAAGAAAAAGGACGGCGGTCTCTGGCCCTGTAAAGATTTTTGAGCCCTCAATGCCATTAGCAAGAAGTATGCTTATCCGCTCCCTCTGGTTCCCTCCTCTCTAGAAGTCCTCCGCAGCGCCTACGTCTTTACTAAATTGGACCTCCGGGCCGCGTACAACCTCATCAGAATCCGTCGGGGTGACGAATGGAAGACAGCTTTTATCACCACTAGGGGGCACTATGAATACTTAGTTATGGCTTTTGGCCTTAGTATAAGCCCCTCTGTCTTCCAGTCATTCATCAACGACATCCTGAGAGACATGATCGGCCGCTGGGTCCTGGCGTAGATGGATGACCTGCTCCTTTTCTCCCGGGACCGGGACTCTCATGTCAAACATGTACATCTGCTACTCCAGCAGTTCCGTGAGCACCACCTTTACGTTAAAGCAGAGAAGTGCACCTTCCACGTACCCCAAATATCCTAACTGGGTGCGGACGGCATAGTGATGGACATGCGCAAAGTGCAGATCATAGAACGCTGGCCTCGCCCTACTAGTGTTAAAGACCTGCAGAAATTCCTGGGCTTTTGCAATTTTTATCGCCGTTTCATCTCAGGGTATAGCACCACCTCCGCACCCCTCACTTCTCTGCTCAAGGGAAAACCTAAAGAACTCCTCTGGACCACAGAAGCCGAGCACGCGTTCAGTACTCTAAAGAACACTTTTCTCACCGCACCGCTTCTACGTCAGCCCGACCCGGAATGACACTTCTTCGTAGAGGTTGATGCCTCACAAGTAGGCATAGGAGCTGTCCTGTCCCAGTATGCAGACTCTCCTGCACACCTTCACTCCATCACCTTTTTCTCCCATAAGCCCTCTACTGCTGAGCGCAATTACTCCATCGATGACAGGGAACTACTAGCGATAAAGCTGGCCTTTGAGGAGTGGAGACATTGGCTTGAGGGAGCCAAGTTCCCAGTCACCGTCCACACTGACCATAAGAACCTTGAATATTTAAAAACTGCAAAATATTAAACCCACGTCAAGCCCGGTGGTCCCTCTTTTTCTCCCATTTCAATTTCACACTCTCTTTTAAACCCGGATCCCAAAATGGGCGCGCAGATGCTCTTTCACGCCTCTACAGTGACACTGAGGAATCAAGCCGAGAACCAGAGACTATCCTCCCTAGCCATGTGTTCCTCTCAGATATATGCTGGGATAATCAGATCCGAACCGCATTTCGCAAGCTTTCAGTACCTACGACGGTCGCTCTCTCCTGAATATTGAACTCACCTGCAGCTCATTCCAGGACTGCATTTAAACCTCACGCTCTCGTCAATCTGGGCGAAGTAACGTCACCAGCTACATGCTCATAGACTTACTAAGCCATCTTTCTCTGAACCTCGTGTTACTCTGCGTTTGAGCCTTCCTCGAGCCTTAGTCTAGAGTGCTTTCACTCTGTTGTGTTTCCTGAACCTGTCTGTTGTTTGTACTCACAGATCCTGAGTGTTTGTCCTTGCCTCATTCAGTCCTCAGTCTGTATATGTGTTGTTATGCCTGCAGTATCTCAGTAAAACCTCTTTTTATCTCTCAGTCACTCCCAGTCTTCTCGTTCCTAACCTCCACTCCTCACACATGTATTAACTTTGTGAGGTAACTTTTAGAAACAAAAATAAATTAGAATATGTGGTTTCCTTTGTTCCACTGCTGGCCTTGTATCTTCAGTTCTGATCTAAAGCAGCAAAACCTGGCTCTAAACCTGGTCTTGGCTCAGTGATATATATTGGAGAAATTTTAGTAGGAAACTGTGATTTTGATACAAAATATATTATTAAATGTCCTAGCTGGGCATAAATGCTACAATTTTAGTGCTTTAATTTAGATTTTAATTGAATGCCAGGTTCAATTTACAGCCAGTACTGAATTTCACCTACAAGACATTCTAGAGCAGTATTTTGGGAGGCTGATATCATCAGTTATACATACATCTAAGAGCACAGAAAAAGCTAAAGGGAAGTGAATATGCATTAGACATTTCAAACTCTACAGACACTGAGACAGGGAACTATAAAAGGAAGGAAGAGTTCCCATTTTAATTCTGATCTGGAATTCCCATCTATTTCATCACACAAAAAAAAACAGAAATACACAAAACAGAAAAACATGCCAGTCTTAGCAAGTGAAACCATCTTTAATCTACTTTAAATAGCCCATATTTATTACTTGGAGAATGTAATGTACTTGTGTTTAGGTAACTTAATTTAATTTTATTAAGTAATATAATCTCACTGCAGATACAACAAAGTACTTAGCTTTCATACATTTATGTCCAGTGCGGAAAACCGGCGTAAATGGATTGTTGCTATTTGGAGACAGAATTTCACAGTCAGTACACATACCTGCGTGTTTATCTGGTGTTTAAGGATGTCCGTGAACCAGAGTCCGAGTCAGGACGGAGCCTGTTAAAGGGAGCGTTACCGGAGCTTTTTCATTTTCCATGCAAATAAACGATTTACTTTTTCGAGGCCATTGCGAGGGA
>BRDA01093921.1:0-18752 GCA_036984385.1 Crenuchus spilurus | reverse complement strand
GCAGTGTAGTTTATATTTGACCAAAAAAATCGAAACTGACTTTCAGAACCTCTAACCAATGTAATCTTTCCCATTAGAAGTATTTTGATTTTTTTTATTACCCTCAACACATCCTCAGGTAATAAGGAGTTAAGACAGAGAGGAAAATGAAAATGAAAAAAAAACATGGTTTCTTACATTTATTTTGACTTTGATTTAATTACAAACAATATGAACCCATGATTTTTCATGTTTTGTGTGGTCAGTTTCATTTCATTTGTTAATCTACTTCCATTCTTGCATTTCAGAAGTGCAGCAGTCCCCAAAAAAGTTGGAACATGCAATTTAGGGTTAGTAATCAACACAAACTAAAACAAAATAATGATACTGTCAACAGTTGATTGTAAACATGATTTGGTACAAAGTATCCGTGAAAGGACCAAAGTCTTTGATTACTAATGATAGGTAGAGTATCTCCAATTTGTCAACAAATGCAAAAGAAAATTATTAAAATGCTAAAAACAATGTTTTTCAAAGAAAAAGATTTCACACATTGTGGAAAAATGTATTATAGTCAAACAAATCAGTATTCCAGTTCTTTTTAGGATAAAATGGGACACAATCAACATCTCCATAAAGCTTGACAGCAAAGGGAAGCATGAAGTGCTCTAAAATGTCCTGGCAGATGGCTGCACTGCCTTTGGACTTAATATAACACAGTGGACCAACACCAGCAGATGACACGGCTCCCCAAACAATCACTGATTGTGGAAGCTTCACACTGGACCTCAAGCAGCTTGGATTGTGTCTCTCCTCTCTTCCTCCAGACTCTGGGACCTTGATCTCCCAATGAAATGCCAAATTTACTTTCAGTGATGGTTTGGGGAGGGATCAAATCAGCTGTGCCACAGGCTGATCACCTCCATGCCACACCACAATGATGCAGCAATTCATGTAAAAGGATTCCTGACCAAGTATTCAGTACATATGCTGTACACACTTTTCAGTCAGCCAACATTTATGTATTAAAAATATATTTTTTCATTGGTCTTATATAATATTCTAATTTTGTGTGATACTGACTTTTAGGTTTTCATTGGTTGTAGGCCATAATCATCAACATTAAAATAAACAAACACTTGAAATAGGCACTCTGTGTGTAATGAATCTACACGAGTTTCAATTTTTGAACTGAATTAGTGAAATAAATTAACTTTATAATATTAATAATATAATATAATTTTTTAAAGATGCACCTGTAATACCCTAGGAGCATTGCTTTTGTCCATATAATGCAAACTGGGTGGTAGATCTCTAGGCTTGGGCCCGGCCTGCTTCAGGCACAGCTAAGGATGTGTGTGCTCCTACATGTGGGCATCTGCACCTTCTATGTTATCTAGTAGCAGTGCTGGTCCATGGGTGTGGCTCTTTGCGAGTTTTGAGTGTATACCTGCGCAAGTCAGGGCAATGTGTCTGGAAGGCTCTTATGACCTCCATTGAGACCACACAGTAGCAGTGCACCTCCTGCAGCTTCACGCACCGTGTTGCCAAGGCCACCAGTGCATCATTAAGCTCTGGGGAGGGTGTGGTCTGCACCTCCAGGACCTCCAGTGTATTTGCATAACTATGTCCCACCAGGCGAACCTCATCCAGTAGCCACGTCCAGGTGAGCAGACGCAGCTGGCGGACGGGAATGCTGGGCTGCAGCACGGCCGGAACATGCAGCTCCGGGAGGGTGTGGTCCAGTTCAAGGTCCACAGCTAATGTCTGGTGTCTGCATTTGAGCTCTGCCCACATTTGGTCGCTAAGGGGTGTGGTGTATTTCAGCGATCGCTCACAGCGCAACTCAAGTCGCTTCAGTGCTGGGCGCTGGGGCAGTAGGAGGTCTTGAAGGACATCCCGGGACAGGCTAGCCTGGAAGACCCCTATAGTGCTCAGGGCAGGGCAGAGCTTCAGGACGTCCCTCACAGTCTCTGCCACAACGCCACATACAAGCGAATTGTTATTGATAAAGAGGGAGCGAAGGGCAGGGCATAGGGCAGCCACCGCCCTCACAAAGGCATCGCTCAGAGTGAAGGGAACACCCCTCAGGTCCAGCTCAATGAGCAACGAGCCGTCTGTCAGAACATCAACCAATCCCTGCAGCAGGTCCTGCCCTGCGTAGAACAGGGGTGGGTTTCCTAAGCAGTTCACACACAAAACCTTCAGACGTCCATCACCCCCAGCAAAGGCCTGACGAAGCACCCAGAGGCCGATCTTACGACTGGAAGCCTCAGTCACGCTGACGCTCAGCTTCAGGTGTCTCACTAAAGGCAGAAATGCTGAGAATCCCTGAGGGACCACAGTTTCTGAATCACACCTGAGAAAAAAGGAGGGAGAGGCTGAGAAAAGTCCAAAATTGCATGCACAAACAGTACATCACCAATATTAAAACAAATCATTAATTTAGTATACTCTGGTTTGAACACAGTGCTTTCTGGTCTATTTTTTTTTTTGTCAAATGGCCACTGCAATTCAGGAAATGTGCAATATCCTCAAGTGCAATATTCAAGCTGCTACATAGATATATGTTTAGTTATTTACTTTTAGTTTAGTTTGCAATGACTGAACTATCTATTTATCTACCTACCTAAACCTACCAACCCACCCTCCCTCCCTACATACCTACCAATCCCCCTCTCTCCCTCCTTACATTCCTACCAATGTCTGGTCAAGTTTATTTTATTTGTTAATATACATCCATTCCTGCACTTCTGACCTGCAACACAAAAAATGGGACATGGGCAATTCAGGGCTAGTAATATTAGGTTAACCATATACAGAAGTGGCGCCAACATCTCTGGGGGCATCTAGAATGGACCATCACACAGTATAATGTGTACTGTGGTCAGAGCAATCAGCATTCCTGATCTTGTTTTGGAAGAAATGGACAAAGTGTGTTCCTAACCAAAAACAAAAAGGACCATCCAGACTGGTATGGTATGGGGAGGTTGTGTCAGTACCAGGATCTGTCATGGTAGAGGGGGTTGGGTCAGTACCACGGTCTATCATGATTTGGGGGTTGGGTCAGTACCAGGGTCTGTCATGGTAGAGGGGGTTGGGTCAGTACCAGGGTCCGTCATGGTATGGGGGGGTTGGGTCAGTGCTCTTGGTAAAGCTCATGTACACTCTCAAGTTCACAGAGACTTCAGAGCAACATGTTGCCTTCAAGACCACATCTTTTCCAGGGACGTTCTGGAATTGTGTTGCATTTTTCAACAGGACAATGCAAAAGCACATGCTGCACACATTACAAATACATGGCTGTGGAAGAAGAGGGTGATCTGTCTACAATCCAGTAGAGAATGTTAGATAATTTAGAAATTAAACATGTGACAACAACCCAGTACTGTTGCACACCTTAAGACATGCTTAAAAGAAAGGATGGGACAAAAAAACACACACTTCATCACTTGGTATCCTCAGTACTAAAACGTCTTTTAATTGTTGAGAGAAGAAAGGACATTACAAAGTGGTAAATGCTTTACTGTCCTGAGCTGCAGACCTGAAATGCAGGAACGCATATATATTAACAAATTAAATTAAGTTGACCGGACAAAACATTTATTATCTGTGTCTAATACTGTCTTTATCTATCTGTCTACCCATCCATCCATCTGTCCAAAATTCTATCTATCTGACTATTGACCTCATTTATTTCACTGTAATTTTTGCTTTATATCAAGTCCTCAAAGAAATGGGGACAGTCTATAGAGGACCTAAAGGCCTGTTTGAGGACTGTCCTAGTTTAACTGGTATGTAAATCCATGGTGACGTCAGAGGAGAGGTGGCTTCATTTCCAAAACTGCTGAAACATACAGAGCTGAAATGGTCCTTCCTCTGAACACACACGTTTGATATGAAAGCATTGACCTGCCATTAATGTGAAGCGGTGCTATCTTGACTTACCTGACTTCCGTCTGTGTCCATGCACTGGGACAGGTCATAATGTTAGACCATGTTTTACACACTGTGAAGGCGTTATATTTGTCCCTGAGCGGCAAAAAAGAGAAAATATGGGCAAGGATCTCTTCTGGCAGTTCCATTATTACAGCACAGATTTGCTTTCGTCTATATACATATATAAACTATATCGTTCACAAAAGCAGAGTGGTGGTGTTGTTCAGAAGTTCAGCTTATTTTAACACCGTGGAATTTGTTTCCTGCTTTTAAGTGAGCAAATGTTTTTCTCTACTTCCTCCTACACCACGAGTGCATTCAAGTGCGTGCAGGGACGTTTCACCAATCAGTATCAGGAACCCGGGCGCCGCGACCAATCACAGTACACCGAGTGTTGAAGTGGGTGTGTTCCGATATCGACCAACATAAGCACTTTTCTTTCCGACTTTTTTCTTCGAAAAACTTCTTTTATTGAAGGATTTATCAAAGTCTTTGGACAAGAGTCTTTTACATTGATACGTGAGTAGTTTTAATAATCCGTCTTGCTGCTGTACGCTCAGTAGTTTAGCTACAAACGCCAGAAGTGAAACTTTTTTGGCTAGCTGGCTAGCTAAAACTGTTCGGCTGTTAGCTAGTCTGGTCATTCGTAGATGTATGTATTTCTGCTGCTAAATATGATTGTGTTTTGTTTATATCTGTATCCTATATCTGTTGTACTAATCTGACTGCACAGATGCCATCAAAATATATATTTATTTTGCCATGTGACGTGTATGCACGATTTTCTTTTGGGCCGCGTTCCAATTACCTGCCCGACGCTCACTCGGTCTCCCAGTGACCCACTTAACTAATAGTTTTCCATTTCCTCACAAGGAAGTGGTTAGATGTTGCTGTAGATGAGAACGTTTTACTCGTTGTTGAGTTCTTCCAGTAAAATTGTAATTTTAATGTCTGTCTGACATGGACATAAACATCAACATATAGTTGTCAAAAACTTATCACACTATCTGTGTGCTATATGACATTTCATTCCTCTGTTCTCGTGGTGCCATGTTCCAAGGGTTCTAAATAGTAACGGTCCTGTGGTTTTCTATCCTGGTTCTGGAGTACGAGTGTCCTGTGCTTCCAGCACACCTGATATCTCTAGCAAGCCCCACCTGAGTTGAACTATGTTCACAGGGTCCTAAGCTCCCATTGGTCTGTTTTCATGGTCCCTATGTTATCATCTGCCTATGTACTCTTGGGTCAATGTTCTTCACAATTCTGTGGTGCCATTGTCACTGGGTCCTATATTACCATGGGCCTATGTTCTCATCTGCCCATGTTCCCAATGGCTATATATATATATATATATATATATATATATATATATATATATGCAGATATGTGTCTGTATGTACAGTGGTTTGTGAACTCTTTAGAATGTTTTATATTTCTGCATAAATATGAGAAACATCATGGAATTTTAAAGTCCTAAAAGTAGATAAAGAGAACCCAGTTAAACAAACGAGACAACAAATATTATATTTGGTCATTTATTTATTGAGGAAAATGATCCAATATAACATATTTGTGTGTTTCAAAAGTATGTGAACCTTTGCTTTCAGTTTCTGGTGTGACCCTCCATTTTCAGCAGTAAGTGCAATTAAATGTTTCCAGTAACTGTTCTTAAATTATTCTTTGGTAGAACGACTTGTGTGCTTAGGGTCGTTGTCTTGATGCATGACCCACCTTCTCGAGATTCAGTTCATGCAGTGTTTTCCTTTCTCCAAATAAAACACTTTTCATTTAAACCTTGGGTTTGAGAAAGGTGCTATATAAGTGTAATGTTTGTTCATTCTTTCATTCATTTGTTTAACTGAGCTCTCTTTATGTACTTTTAGGACTGCTTTTAAATCTGATGATGTTTTAAGTCATATTTATGCAGAAATATAGAAAATTCTAAAGGGTTCACAAACTTTCAAGCACCACTGAATGTATGTATAATATGTCATGAAAATGTTTGGGTTTTAGTGGTAACCAAACTTCTATATGTACTCATATGGGTGCATATGTTCAGTGTCTTGGTAAAGTTTTCAACCCTCTTGAAAATAATCTGTTAAAATAATCAGATTAATCTGGACAGCTGACAGATTGTTCCATCCAGGGGCGTAGCAGCAAATTATGGGCCATGTACACTCTCAATGTCAATGAGCCCCTATAAATGCCAGTAAATGAGGCACATGAGCAAAAAAAAAAAAAAAAAGGGGGGCTGCTTTTATTTAAATAAAAAAGCATAAATAAGGTTTTAAGCTACAAACAGATCAGATTATGTTGATGTAGCTATTTACATGTTGATTTATGTGGCAGAAATATTGCTGGGTGGATCATTTAAGTCTCAGCACAGAGTTTCACTTTTAGCTCTGCTGTGTTAGTAGACAATAGGCTTTAGCACACACACTGAACCAAAAGACTAACTTACCTTAGCGGCTCATAATTGTCTTTATACATACAGCCACAAGCAGCCTGGTTGGCAACTAACTAAACTAACGACTTCACGTGAGCCTCTAAAAATCAGCAGCAGCTGTCTGTAGTGGACTACTTTAACTTTAACTGGACTTTGCATAACAAGAAAACTAGGTTCACCTTTGGGAAAGAAAGCTGTCAACAGCTGTCTCCCCTCATTCTGCCTTCTTTCTTTTTCCTCCCTTTCTTTTTTCTTTTGATATCCTGATTTCTGCTTTTTGGGCAGCATGATGTGTAACACCATTATTCAATCTAGGCTCACTGACGTTACACTTGTCGCTAGTCGCTGTTGGGTGGACTAAACCATTTTGGGCCTCAAAGAGGGGGCCCCAGAATGTCCAAAATGTTGAGAGGACTTTGACTAAAGTTCATTCCCTCAGATGATATTATCAATATATTTGAAATATTAATTAATAAATAATTAATTTGAGGGCCCAATTCATTTGAAATAAAAACATCAAAAAAAAAAAAAAAATCAGGATTTTTATGGGTCCCTCTCCCTACTCGTGCCCTGGGTAGTCAGGTCCACTTTTCCCCCCACTACCACGCCCATGGTTCCATCCATACCATAAATACAGTAAATGGAAAAACATTGCAGTGTTGCAATTTTACTAACCAAAAGTATATGTATTTATAAGTATCAATAATATTTTCAGGCACCAAGAGGAACAGATAAGTTTGGGATGCTCATGAAATGGACAGTACAGAATACACGGTATGTATATTTTAGGTGTGCATACTTGTTGATATTACTGCTGCTGCTGTGTTACTGTTTGTCTCTCTGACTTACAGAAGATGGCTGTAAACAGCACAGATGACCGGGCATGGTCAGGATGTGTTGTGCTGTTCTTGCGGTGTTGTGATCCAGGATCTGATCTGCTGACCTTCTACAAAAACAAAAATGGGAAGTTCAGTGTGTTCAAGGTTATCAAACTGACACTTACAGGTGAGTGACTTACAAGTGTTTTCTTCATGGACAATGTCTGTATGACTGTCTAGTACTGTATTGATAAGTGTAGTTACTGTGGGAATAAATTCATAGTTTGTGTTGAAATCTGGACCAGATGCTGCTGGTGGTCTTGATGGCTATGAAATCCTGAAGCTGCATGATGCTGATCCCTTCCTTGGTGTGGAAGTGAAGTTCATGGACACCCTTCCCTGTAAGCGGTTTCTGGACAGTTATGCATGTGGCTCACTGCTTCAGTTTTTGTCTCAGCATGCTTCACGCCTGCTCACCCTCCCTGATGAAGTTACTATGGAAGCCAAGCTTAAAGCAGGGACGCACACCTTGGACCAGGAACTTCAAAACCCAGAACTCTGCCTACAACATATATACCAATCTCAGGTAGATACCCACTAATGCTCTCACTTGGCCACAGTATGACCACAGTATCTTATTATAAATAAGCTTTATTTTAAATAAATAATAACCTAAAACCATATTATCGTCACATTATATGTGATTGTTTCATGTGCTTTTCATCTGGACATTTTCACTTGAACTTCTCTAGTAGTTGTAGTGTTTGTTCACCAAATTCTGATTTCAGAACAAAACTTATGTCCTATGATTAGAATAGTAGGTCTGCACTCTTACAAACATTTTAAGTGACTTGTTCTTTAAAGAGCCTTTTCTGTAATTGAGCTGTGAGTGTGAAGAGCATTTTAAAGGTCCTAAAACTTTAGAAAGGTTCTCAACAGTCTCACAGCTCATTTACAATATTCTTCTTTAAAGAACCATCAATTTAAAAGGTTCTTAATGGAACCTAAAGTGTTTTTTCTACAGCATTACTACAATAACTTTCTGTGATGTGTGACTATGAAGAACATTTTAGTGGTCTGAATAACTTACACTCTTCTTCAAAAAATTAAGGTTCTTCCTAGTATGTTCATCTCTTTAAACGTTTAGAAAGGTTCTAGACAACCGTACAGCTAATTTATGATATGCTACTTTGAAGAAATGGCCATTTAAAATGTTCTTAATGGAACCAAAAATGGTTCTTCTACGGCAGGCATATCCAAAGTCTGGCCCGCGGGCCATTTGCAGCCCGTTACCATTTTTGTAACGGCCTGCGATGTATTTTAGAAATGAAATGAAAGTTCAGAGGGGGAAGTGTGTATATGCAGTTTGTCAGTAAACAGTTTATGTAATGATGGAGTATAATGTTCAGAGACATTATGAAATGAAACATCACTCTTTCAGGTCAGGCACTGCCATTGAACAAGAACAGAAGGTGAAACAACTAGCAGCAGCTTGTCACTTCAACATAACCAGATTTTTTCTGATAACCATGTGGAAGAAAATGCTACTGGGCTACGAGGTAGCTCAACTCATAGCCCAGAATGGGAACTTCAGGGTTGCCAGGTTCACAGTTTTTGTGCAAAACGTGGCTTTTTAAAAATGCACTTGTGAGAAGATTTTCAGAGCTGCTGGAGTGTTGGTTTTTGGACTACTTTAAAAATGTACAATAACCACCAAAAAGTCTGTGGCTCATCACTTATTTTTCTTTTTCTGGCCCCCAACAAGAAAAGTTTGGACACCCCTGTTCTATGGCATCAGTCAAAGAAGCTTTAGTGGCAGCTTTGTTGTACAGAGGTGCCCAATCACTGTCCTGGAGATTGACCACATTGAAGGTCTTCATTACCTGCATGAAGTGTGTTCAGTGAAGTTTGGACTCTGCAGGGTGGCAGATCTTCAGGACCAGGGCAGAATTGCTCAGTTCTGGTCTACATGGAAAAACATCTATGTGCTGTGTTTAAGTCTGCTAAATAAATAAATTGTGTGCCATTGAAGAAGGTAGTTAAACCTTTATAATTGAATCTATAACTCTAATAAACATTCAACTGTCTTTTGGTTGGTTACAGCCTGTACGTTTGCGAGATGATGAGGTATCACAACTTGAACAGCAGCTACAGAAAAGCTATGCTTCACCAATTCAGACACCTCAAGAAGTGCCTAAAAACTGCTTCCTGTTTCAGAAACGAGTTTTTGGTGAGTGTCAACAAAAACGCTAATCAACCGATATGGGTTATTCAATGGCAGATGCTCATATATGAGCGTGAGTCAAAAATGATCCACACTCTGACTGTAGAATTGATTGAAATCAGTTTTCAGAAAAGACAAATACATGATTTTTCCACAAAATCTGCTTTTCAATACACTTTGTCTGTTAACAAGCTTTGGTATTCTCTCAGTAAAACATGTTTTTGGCTGAACTATGAGTTACGAATGCACCGCTGTCTTCACCTCTTCATCAGACGTGAATCTCTGTCCTTTTTCAGGAACAAACAGGTGATGGTCTGATAAAATCAGGACTATAGGGAGCGTCACCTCAAAACAAAGTTTTTGGAGAGTATCAATAGCATTATCATGCTTTATCATTTAGCATTATCAACACTTGAATAGAGTACTGGTGCAAATTTTGTATCAAAATTTGAATGCATCTGTTTGTACTCTTCCTTGAGCTGTTTCACGATCTCACACAAACTTAAACCCAAATCTGTGGTGGATTATTGCAGAAGCAGAGCCACAGCTGATTTGCAAATTATTTTCAACATAATCCACTGTCACACTTCTATCCAACAGAATGAGTTCACCTGCATGCTCAATTTTGTCATTAGTCGTGGACATGGACGAGCGTCTCCAGCTTCTTTATAGCTGAGGCTTGTTTTACCTTTCTTGAACTTCACTATTCATTTATACACACTGCTTCATAACAAAACACTTTCTCCATACTATGCACATAGTCTCTGATACATATCAGCACCAGTCACACCCTCAGACCACAAACAACCAATCAGTGCACCCTTTTTTGTTGTGCTGCAGTCATAAATGAACTGACGTAACATGTTCAAACCTGCATAGTTAATACGGAGACAAGTCTTACTATAGAAAGTGTTGATAAGACGGTATAGCCAACAGAAATTTTAATATAACTGGAGTGGATCATTTTTGACTGATACATTGAGCTGAGCATACAATGTTCACAATGTCTGTGTTTGACACTGTGGAGACAATGTGAAGTTACAGATGTCTCCCCTTCTTCATGTTCTTAAAGATGACCGGCCACTAACTTCCACAGACCAGCAACGCTTCGCTGCTAATGTGGGGCGAGACTGGAAGCGAGTGGGTCGAGCCCTCCAGAAGAACTGCAGGGCTCTGAAAGGCTCTGCCATCGACAATCTTGCATACGAATATGAACGGGAAGGGCTTTACGAACAGGCCTATCAACTACTGGGACGCTTCATCCAATCAGAGGGACGGAGCGCCAAGCTGGGACGCCTAATCAGTGCGTTGGAGGAAAGCAAGCTGACCAGCGTGGCTGAGATCATGTTGGACATTCAGCCACGAGAGTGAGAGAATGGAATATTGTTTGTGTTTTGTGTGTGTGTGAGTGAGTGTGTGTGTGTGTGTGTGTATCTGCTTATGTCTTTTACCCAGGGTTGTTTTTTGTTTAGTAGTTTTATACAGTGTTCTTGAAAAAGTAGATTTGTTCTTAGATGTTTCAGGCTGCATTAAGCCTAAAAATACAGAGCATGGGCCTGTCTCACAAAGCAGGATTTCTGGCTTAACCAGCTAGTCTTAGTTCAGCCTAACACTGGATTTACTATCTCACAAATATGAATCACTGCTTTTTCCAGGTTACATCAATGTGGTGGGCAGGCAGCATGACTAAACTACTCCCTGGCAGTTTTTTTTGAGGGTTTTAAGTAAACAGGGCGGCACAGTTGTTACAGCAATTAGTTCAGCTCCAGGTTCTTAAGGTCTTGGGCTCACCTCTTCAGGCCATCATCAGTGAGAAGTTTGGTGTGTCAGTAGGCTGATAGGCTATGCAAAATTGACCACAGTTGTGAATGTTGTCCTGTGATTGACTGGCACCTGGTCCATGCCTTGTTCCCAGTGATTCTCTGTAGGCTCCATCACAACCCTGAATTTGATTAAGCATTCCAGTCCATTGCATGGTCTGGTTTTGGCGGCAAGTGGATGCTGACCATTGGTGGAAGTTGAGGTGACTCTGTAATGTCTGTCCCAAATGCCAAAGAGCTTTGAGTGTGTAGCAATGAAACTGGTAGTAAGTAAATAGGAATGCATGTGACGTGGCCTGAGTATCTAAGCCTGGGTTAATAGGGAAAGTCTTAACCAGTGCTGTAAAATGATTTACTGTGGTTTCATTCATTATGTTGAAGCTTAGTCAGGTGACACTTTGTGAGACAGGCACCATGTGTCTTGAGACCAATTGACAGCAGCTTCAGCTGGATCTGTAAGAATGTCCTGATAAAACCCTGCAAGAAGTCTTCTGATACTATTTTCTAACGTCTCAATTAGTAGTATTTTAATACCTGTATTAAATAATACACTGTGAAGTCCAAATGTTCAAATTGAATTAGATGTACTGAGTTAGAAAAACATGAGCTTTCAGAAAGAGGTTGAATACTTTGTATGTGCATTGTATATTTCAACATACATCAAGTCCAAATGTTTGTGGGCCCCGTTTTTAATTAATTCAGCTACTTTAAGCTGACACAAATGTACACATAGGTTTGTCTAGTCCCTTTAGAGAGGTACTACCAATAGAATAGGACTAAACGTGAATGCATTGACACCATGCCTAATGCCAGATATGGGCTAGAGGGTTATAGAGGCCACCATCATTGAGCTGTGGAGCAGTGGATCTGTGTTCTCTGCCAATGGCATCCTGACCTCACTAACACTCTTTACTGAATGCAATCAAGTCCTTGTAAATCCTAGAAAGTCTGGAGAGTAGAGACGTTGACTTCAACATCAGCAGGATAAACTCTTGATTGCATAAGAAACTGAATGAACAGGGGTCATACATTTGTCCATATAATGTCAATTGATAGAAGTCATTTTCTGTTAAATATTAATCACTTTTTTATTTGTCTGTAGTTCAGTTGGGCATGTATTCAGTAGTTGAATGTGTCTGTTTCCTCGTGTGTTCTGACTTTCAGCTATTTTTGGGAGCACCATTCATTCTGTATTTTTGTTTTTTCTAATGTAAAAGTCTGAGCCAAGTACCAAAAGAGCCTGTAGAGTATCCCTATACTCACCCGTGGGTGGTATCTGTCTACTCTGATCAATAAGGCTGATTGTAACATTTTTCATCAGACGTATTCAGACCAGAGCATGTATGTACGATGATAATCAGGCTAAACACCAAACGTTTTGGTGTGACCAAATACTTTTGGCTCAAGAGTATCACCAGCGCACATACCAAGCACCATTATCTGCAAAAAAAAAAAAATGAAAAGACAGCCAGTAAACTCTGGTATTATTATTGAGCCCAAATATCCATATGTACAAAACTGCATGTATTCTGTTTTCACTGTGTATCATGACATTTGGAAATAAAAGAAAGTAAACTGTCATATATTGTGTCAATGTTAGGGCATCACCCTCCATGGTGGAAATTGTTTTTTTGTTTGTTTGTTTGAAATAAACATTTTTAAGATAATCAGTACCTACGCATTTGAAGTATATATGTGCCATATATATATCACCCAGTCAGAAAAGCAGCAGCCAATCACTGACCTGCTCTCATAAAATACGAGCATAGCAACAGAAATTTAGTCAATCAGCGTCCTCAAACTGCCCCCAGCAGTCAGTCTGAAGTCTGACGTTATTGATGTAATATATATCTCTGGAATGGCTAATATTTAGTCTGAAAAGTATTTTTGCTCATTGTATAGTTTTCTGAAGAAGACTCAGTTGGTAATGTAATGATACATACTGTATACATTATACTTTTGAATGCAACTAATAACAGAAGTAAAAAAAACTGTTTTAGTAGAGTATTTAAACTTTCGTTTAGCAAAAAATCAGACCTGAAAACAATATTTAAGTATCAGTAACAATACAGTAACTTTGCATTTACAAAATCGCGTAGAAAAACTACTATTTCCATTTCTCAAAGTTGGCTTAGCTTAGCAAAAAAAACTGCCGCCCTGTTAGGTCTACATCATCAGAGTAAGTTGCCGTAAGCAACTCGTAGTGATGGGATTTTCGGCTCTATTTTGAGATGCGGCTCTAATGGCTCTTCTTACTGTGGAGAGCCAGCTCTTTCGGCTCCCAAACGGCTCCCCATATATATTTTTTACATTATTAATTAATAGCTTAAACCTAATTTTATAACATTTTGTTTCATTATTGACATTGTTAAGCACTTGTGATGAGTAAAAATGCTGCATAACAATGCTTTATAAATAAAAATTTTATTATAACCAATTATTAAATTATCACAAAATAGCACCACTTCTACAAAAATAACATAAAATAAATTAAACAGTTATAAATACAATCACCCACCACAATACGAAAAAGTATTAAAGCAGCTTCTTAACAAAAAAGCTGCCACAATACAAATATCAAATACAGTGCTTTTAAACTAAAGTATAAAACTATGAAGGATAAAAAAGACCATGTGAACAACACGTTTTGAAATACTAGAGATGGAGAACTCACTGTATTAAATACAAATACCCACCACACTAGGAAAAAGTATTATAACAGCTTCATAACAAAAAGGCACAATAACACAAGTATCACTTACAGTGCTATTAAATTAAAGTATAAAACTATGAAGGATAAAAAAACCATGTGAACAATACAAGTTTTGAACCACTAGAGATGAAGAACTCACTGTGAGCGAGATGCTGAAGGAAAAAAACGGCTCCCATTGTGGAGCCGGTTCCAATCGTTCACTTCAAAGAGTCTTTGAAGTCTTAGAGCCGGATTGTTCGCGAATGACACATCACTAACTCATTGATTGATTTGATGCAGAAGTATAAATTGGCCTTACCCACAGGGGACAAACTTATTGTCATTGTAAACCGTTAGACTACTGTGAGAACATCTGAATGCACTGAAAGGCTATTTGGAAACTAAACTAAGCTGTGTGGCCAAAGTCCAAGAAGTCATGGATGTAAAGCTACTCAAACATCTCTTCTGAAAAGCATTAATTTTGATGAGTAAAGCGTTTTCGTTTGTGATATCCAGTCTGCAGTTTGTGTTAAATAATAATGGAATGGTTGAGTGAATATAGCTATGTAGATACAAGATGTACCCATAGACTGTATATATGAACTGGACACAGCGACAGTAAAAAAGTGAAGCCAAAACGTCTCTGATGACTGGTTGCAGTACAATTTTAAACCTCACATACTTTGAAAGCAGCTCATTCTGACTGTGGCGTTGTCTATTTCTGTCATTTTTCAGCTTCAAAACATAGACTGTATGTAAGAACTGGACAGTATGCTTCTGTTTACTTCCAGTTTGATGGTTTGATGTAAAAAAAAAACAAACAAAAAAAAAAAACCGAAATGGAAGATGGCATATTGCTTGCACTTACGCATTACATGCAAATATCAACCAGAGTATGTGCAGTGCAGACAGAAGGTGAGGCAGAGCTACAACTCAAACTCCGCTCCCTCTGTTGGGGTGAAGCCCCTTTTGCTGGGAACAATCAGCCAGACCATGTTGATACGCTACATTAGTCAGATATCAAAATGAGCCGCTGCCAATAGCTTCATCTGAGTGTCTGTTAGTACAATGTCCTGCTGAACAAGACATCACTTCCCTTCAAACACATCAAAGTGAAGAATAATCTTATTAACAGAATCACTGAATGTAAAGTAAGCTGAACTGTATTTCTAGTGTTAGCTGCTGAGATGAGTCATGGGTAGATTGACCGTCAGAATGAGCTGTCAATCACTTCATCAACACAGCCCTTAAATATTGCTAAATAACTTTTATAAAATTAATTTATGGTGATGAAAAATACGAGAGGTTAATTAGTGTAGGTGCAGTTTGTGAAATTAATACAACACACCTGACAAAAAAAATCACTGTATAAGGAAAATTTCAAAGTTTGTTGTAGCTCCCATTCAATATAATGGTTGTGGGCGGAGTTTACAATTGTACTGCAACCAGCCACTAGAGGGCATCAGAGATGTTTTGGCCTCACTTTTCTACTGCTGTTAATGTGTCCAGTTCTTATATTCAGTCAGTTTATTTAACTAATGAAGTGTCCATTTAGTGTGTACCTTTATGTTTTTTCATAGATGTTTTTCTTGAACCAGCCAGGGACATGTCCCATCTGATGGTCACAGACATGACATGAGAGACAAATGAGAACAAGGACTTTAAATGCTGCTCTGAAGATTAAAACATTCTTTTTGATTTCCTGACCTGACCAAAAGTCAATCATGATATCAGGTGTAATATCGTGTCATTAGTGTAATAAACTAGAACAAAGAACACGCAGCATGCAGGCGATTGTGTTCTGACATGATATGAGACATGCCATTATTCTTAGAAATTAATTTTAGCTTAATGGTATCTATTGAGGGCGGTCAGATTAATGAAATGGAGGAGGCTTTTCTCCATTAAAGCATTACGTAGGGCCTGCCATTAAAGTATTAGATGGTTAAGAGATCGCATTCATTTTAGTTATGGGGATTTAGGGCCTCCTGCTCCTTTTCTGCAGGGAGGTCTGACTGGGGTTTGGTCTGTAGAGGAGCAGTGAGGAGAAACAACTGTTGGAGAAGAAGAGCCTCTGATGAAAGTGTGTTGGACTTGTGTGCTGGGATGTTGTGGTTGTTTGGTGTCATTATGAACAGCTTTCTCTGCTGGAGAGCACATTTGTATGTGTGATTACGTAATGAGAGGCTGTGTGTGTGTGACGTTGAGGGCTTTATGGAGGAGCATCGGCGAGGTCGCCGGTAATAAAGATAAAAGCACGTTAAGCAGGCCACACGCCCTGATATGGCTCTTATCTCAGTGAAGTAATCCATCAGAATGCACAGTGTATGTGTGTCCTTGTATTTCTCCCTGGTGGGGATTGAAAGTCCTCATAGGAATGCATGTCAGATATGTCAAATTGGGAACATTTTGCTGGTCCTCATAAGAAATGTGTCATTTTCATTTCATACTCTAAAAAAACTAAAAGAGCAGAAACACTGACCTTTAGTTGCTATGGTTAAGGTCAAGTTGTGTTTAGATTTATTTTGACTCAGTATTACACAAGTGAATGGAATGTCCTCGGTAGTATAGGACTACTACTGTGTGTGTGAGTGTGTGTGTGTGTGTGTATGTGTGTATGTGAAAGAGAGAATTTGTCACATTTCTACACGTTAATCTCCACAAATTACCAGACAGTCCAGAAATCTTGCCCTGTTATGTGATGCAAGGCTTTCAAAGAAACTGTGTGTGAACTCACACTCCTATCTTTGTGAGGACCTGCTGTAAGACAGTCTGAACAGTCAGTGAAAGTGAGACATTATTCTTACTGCTCATACTGTTTACGCCACAAATACACAAAATAACAGAGCAGAAAGACTCATCTAACACTGACATTTGGGTCAGGGTTACAGTTGTTTAAGTTAAGGTTTGGGGTTAGGTTTAGGTTTACATTACAGAGGTCATGTTTAGGTTAGGATTATGTTATGGGGTCAGGTTTAGGATTAGGTAGCAAAGGTCATGTTTAGAGTTAGGATTAGAATTAGGTTACAGGGTTAGTTTTAAGATTTGGTTATTGAGATTAAGTTTAGGTTTAGGACTCGGTTCCTGATGTTAATTTTAGGGGTAGTTTTAAGATGAGGTTATTGAGGTTAATTGTATGGCTTGGTTTAGGATTTGGGTTAGGCTTAAGGTTAGGTTAAACATTAGGGTTTGGTTTAGGGTAAGGTTTAGGATTTGATTACTGAGATTAAGTTAGGGTTAAGTTTAAGGTAATGTTTAGCATTGAATTAGGTTTAGGGTTAGGTTAAGGGTAAGTTTACTGAGTTTAAGTTTAGAATAGATGTAGGATTAGGTCACTGATGAAGAACTTAGTGTTAGATTTAATTAGGGTTAGACTTAGGATTAAAGTTAGGTTTAGAATTAGGTTACTGAGATGAAGTTACACAGTAAATCTGCCAGTGTTAAATCAACACTATTAGAGTTAAATTAACACTGGGAGTGTTACATTTTGACACCCTCAGTGTTAATTTAACTCCAACAGTGTTGATTTAACACTGACAGATTTACTGTGTAGGTTGAGGTTTAAGATTAGGTTACTTAGGTTAACTTCAAGGTTAGGTTTAGGTTTATGTCACTGAATTTAAGTTTATTAAAAATTTAGGATTAAGTCTGATGTAGAGTTCTAGGTTAGTTTAGGATTATTTTATTGAGGTTAAGTTTAGGGTTAGGTAAAGGACAATGTTACTTAGTTTAAGTTTAGCATATGTTTAGGGTTAGGTCAGTGATGTTGAGTTTAGAATTAGGTTTAAGATTAAGTTACTGTGTTAAGTTTATTGTTAGGATTAGATTACGAGTTAAAGTTTAGATTATATGTAGTATTGGGCTACTGAGATTAAATTTGTGATTAGGATTAGAATTAAGGTTATGGTTCGGTGTAGGTGTAGATTACTCAGATACAGTAATCCAAAAACAACATCAGTGGTGGTCCTGACTAAATGTAATAAAACAAATGTGCGTGTTTGTGTCACTGACTGTTCTCAACTTCCACAGCAGCTCTCCTCCCCCACAAATATAAAAACTATTATGATGCTGTATGTGGCTGCTGGAAATCCAGCCCTGGAACATCTGTTTGAATACTTAGAGAAAGAGAGCATTAGAGAAATCCAGCCTCCTTTTAAAGCTCTGACTGTGACTGTCAGTGTGACAGCAGGCTCTACAACCTGACATTTAGTTCTTCAACATCCCCCCCACATTTCTCTCTCTCTCTCTCTCTCTCTCTGTATCCCCCCACTCACACTCAGTCTCTTTTTCTCTGTTTCTCTCCAGCTTTGTTGGGGAAAGTCTGAACCAGTGGACAAGCATGCCTCTGACATCACTTGCCGGTGCGTCGTGTGTGCGCCCCCTCACCCCACCATACCCAGCCCTGGCGATCTGGAGCCTCCTCCTCCTCCCCAAACCGAGGCCCCTCCATCAGGCTTAGATATTCTGAGAGAGAGAAAGAGACGGAAAGATGTGGTGAGGGTGAGAGAGATACTGAGTGTGTGTGTGTGTGTGTGTGAGAGAGAGAGAGAGATAGATGGAGAGGTGGTGGGGTGATGGTGAGGGGTATGTGTGTGTGTGTGTGAGAGAGAGAGAGAGAGATAGATGGAGAGGTGGTGGGGTGATGGTGAGGGGTGTGTGTGAGAGAGAGAGGGAGAGAGAGAGAGAGAGAGCGAGGTGGTGGGGCTGGGGGTGAGGGGTGTGTGTGTGTGTGTGAGAGAGAGAGAGAGGTGGTGGGGCTGAGGGTGAGGAGTGAGAGATAGAGAGACTGAGTGTGTGTGTGTGTGTGAGTGAGAGAGAGGTGGTGGGGCTGAGG
>BRDA01093920.1:0-25153 GCA_036984385.1 Crenuchus spilurus | reverse complement strand
TCAGGTGCTAGCCTGCTACAAGCAACCAGAGACAAATGGCATTGGAGAGAAGTGACTCGTCTGTGCAGCCTACCATCGCGAAGCGATGACGGTGTATGACATGACAGATCATAGACCTGTACAAGGCTGGAATGGGCTACAAAACCATAAGTAAGACGCTGGGTGAGAAGGAGACAACTGTTGGTGCCATTGTAAGAAAGTGGAAGAAATACAAAATAACTGTCAATTGACCTCAATCTGGGGCTCCATGCAAAATCTCACCTCGTGGGGTTTCCTTGATCATGAGGAAGGTGAGAAATCAGCATAAAACTACATGGGGGGAACTTGTTAATGATCTTAAGGTAGCTGGGACCACAGTCACCAAGAAAACCATTGGTAACGCATTACGCCATAATGGATTACATAATGGAACTCTTTCTGATTGTTAGGGGATCAAATACTTATTTATCTGTGCAAAATGCAAATAAATGTATATATTTTATACAATGTAATTTTCTGGATTTTCTTTTTGATATTCTATCTCTCACTGTTAAAATAAACCTGCCCTTAAAATTATAGGCCATTCATATCTTTGTCAATGGGCAAACTTACAAAATCAGCAAGGGATCAAATAATTATTTGCTCCACTGTATGGCCACTCTAATATTTAACAACTGTTATGAAATCTAGCACTTCTTATAAAATCTATAAAAACATATATTACAGAGACTAGCTTTGTTAAATTAAGCCAAAAATGAACGTGCATATTTAACATGCAATACCATGTACAAGTATTTTGTTAAGCATATTAGTATTTTATCCTAATATGCTAACTGGGGTTAGCCATGACCTAGAGGTTAGAGAAACAGACTTTGGACTGGTTATGCACCTTTATTTAGAGCTTTGTAAATAGAAGAATTCTGAAGTACATGTAAAAAGCCAGGAGAGATGTTGGAGGAGTGTATCATTCTTGATCATATGGAGTTAATGGATGGAAGATGAGCTAATGTCAGCTAGAACATGGTTACAGTAGTGTTACATGGCTGGAGATCTCCAGAGACAGATGGTCTAAGATTGCTGATATTATGCTAATAGAGGACGTTTTAACTACCGAGTTAGCAGCTTTGATTTATCACTGACAAACGCACCTAACCAAAAGCTGCTCCCCATGAACTGGGGTTAAATGTGGCTGCACACCAGAATGTGTGCTAAGAGCTCACAGGTGTGTGTTCAGTGGCAAAAATGGGTCAAATGCAGTCTCAATTTCCTCACGGGGACGAATAAAAAAATCTTCTTAATCTGTAATTAGCACTTCCACGTAAAGTCCTCCACTTAAAGGGGAATTTCAGAAGTGAAGTATAGCCTCAGGAATACTAATAAGAGTGATCAGCAGATGAGAAAACAGCCCATAAACTGAAGAAGATAATCAGAAAGTAGACTTCTCTGATGAGCTCAGCTTTTAAATCTCAAAATGATAAGATGCTAAGCTGCATGCCACTTAAGGTCACTAAAATGAACTCTCTTTACACAAACATGCTTGCTACAGTGTACATATGGATACATCTGTAATTACAGTGTGCTGTGGACGTAAACATCTTCGCAACCAAGTTTTTTACACAAATTAGCACATTTTCTTTATCACATTGAGGGAAACAGTAACGTCAAATGGTTGAATGGTCAAATTCACAGGAATTGAACAGTCTGTGAAGCCATTTTGTAAAGTTATTATTATTGAAGTTATTTTTAAATGAGCATATAATTTAAACAAAAAATATTTTATTTGTACATTAACTTACTTGCATTTAACTGCAAAAATGCTAATTTGTATAAAAAACTACTTTGAAAAGCTGTCTCAACCTTTGAGAGGTAGGTAGTCATTATTCTTAAAGAACAGCACCGTACCGTTTCGTAAGATCTGTTGGCAGTGGGCGTGGTTTAAACTGAAGTTTCTGGGGCGGAGTCGGAACAGTGGAAAAGTCTTCAGTCAGCTCTTTGATTCTTTGTTTGACCCCTATGGCGCCGTCTGTGTCTGCGATCGGTTGCGTCGTTGAACGTGGCTCTGCCCCTTTTGTAACAGGCACAGAATAAGTAGAGGAGGAAGAGTCTAATAAAAGACTGATCCTCCTTTTTATACTACTTTCTGCCTTTTCCTCAGATTTTGCATCCACAACTTCTGGCTCCTTCTTCTCAAAAATAGAAGTTTTACTCTTGCCGTTGTTCTCCAGCTGGTCATTCTCTTTGCTTTTAACTCTGTCCACTTCCTCATCTACTGCAGACATGTCCTGTGCTGAAGGTTCTGGAGTGTTCTCCTTGCTGTCCGCCTTTGTAGGCTTTTGCCGGTGCAGGGTAAGTCCAATGGACTCAAATTTAGATGTGAGGTCAGCAGAAAGGGGACGCCGACCAGTCCAGCGAGGGGCTGGAGTTGGCGTTGTGGCTTTGGGCTCTGACTGGGTAGTATCTGGAAGAAAAATGGCAGAAACTGGCCTCGGTCTGGAGCTTTTGGGATGAGATTCCTGACGTCTGAAGACTTGTTCATCTTCTTCATCGCCATCACCTTCGAGTCCAGCTCCAGGTAAGTATCCCATAGATTTGGCTCTGGTGATTGATGTGCCAACTGATTTGGGTCGAGAAGCACCAGACCATTCTGCAGCAGCACGTGGTGAATGGATGCTGGGTTTGGTCTGATATGTTGAGGGTCCCAAGCTAGTTCTTCTCAATATGTTTCCAGGTTGAGATTGTGTGGGTTTACTGGGTTCTGCACATACTGGTTTCAAAACCTGGGCTACTGGCGTGCTGGTTTGCCCAGGACCAGGCTTTGGGCCAGGTTTAAAAGCAGCTGGTGCTGGCCGCCCAACTGTTGGCTTGGGCTTGCTTATCGCCTGTGGTTTAGGGGTGATTGGAGATTCTGGTTTTGAGGAAGCCGGCTGAACAGTTTCAGGTCTAGGTTTAGGGTGAGGTTTAGGGGCAAGAATGGGCCGTATTTTCATGTTTCTCTCCACTGTAAAAGGTTTTGGTGTCAGTCTGGGTTTAGGGCCTGGGACAGGTTTCCTTGGCTCTGGATTAATGATTAGAGAAGACTGTGGTCCAGGAGAGCCCTCCACAAGGCCTTTATTACTGGAGTCAGTCAGCGGGCTCAGATGCAGCCGACCTGCCTCAATTTCCACTTGGGCTGCCATCATAGCACCTGAAAGAGAAAACAAACCTCATGAATCAGAATTCATTAGTTACCTAAATAAAACCACATGGTTATGGAAAGACACTTCAGATGGCAGTAGGGCTGGTAGACGACTGCTCCATGATCAGATTCCTCCATATTTATGACACTCGTTTCCACTAAAATTGATTCTATATTAGCACTTCCTGCTCCAAGATGACGACGCAGCATTCAGCTACACAAGTTTTTAAAGCTCACTAGGTCCCAAACCACATTCACTAGCCTGTGATTAAGATCTTGATGAGGTTTGACCAAAGTTTTGGTGGTGCATTTTTACATGAAACAACTAGGCTATTTATGTAACTATTGAGTTATTGTATTTGTTAGCAACATTAGCTTCACATATGCGGTTCTAAACACATACAGATGTGTTAATGTTAATGAAAGTGGTTGAACTGGTGTGATCGTACAGTAAACAGTGTATCGTACAGTACAATGGAAAAATAACACCACACAGTAAAGTGAGCTATTATACTGTAACGTATGGTGGGGTGTGTCTGAACTTAGATATAGAATACCGCTCACTGAACTGGACTTTGCCTCTGTGGATATGGTCCCACACAACACTGGCAGCTTTACTGACACGCCATTAATCAGACAGGGTGTGTGTGTGTGTGTGGGGGGGGGGGAATCATGCTGATTGGACATGGTCTGTGAGGGAGGAAGAGATCAATTCAGTGAAATTTAGAGTCCACTAAGTGAACAGTATGCTACTGAATAACTGCAACATTATTATTTCTCTACTGCTATCAACAGCATTTTACAAAACATCAAAAAATTAGAATATCATGATGAAGTTAATTTACGTTAATTTTATCTGAAAAGGTAAATGGTCATAAATTTTATATTTGTTACATGTAAAGTGACATATTTCAAGCCTTTTTTTGTTTTAAATGTTGATCATTATGACTTATAACTTCTGGAAAAAAAAATCTGATATACCAAAATCTCAAATTATTAAAATATATCACTTGGAGTTGAGGCAGGATAGTACCTGCCCACAGTGCCACAACTGACCATGATATTCATGTTCTTGATTGGCCTATAAGAGCTATAAGACATGCTGATCAACATTAAAACAAAAAATATATATTCATGTAATGAAAATAAAATATATGATGGTTTAACTGAATTAAACTGAGTTTATTTTTAATTAAATGATGATAAAATCAAAATATCCTCATTTTTGTTGATGTATGACTATAATAAAATACCATACAACAAATTTAACAAAGGGCATATGTAATTGGTGCAGTTAATTGTGATTAATCTCATTTGTCTTACTGTTTACATTTTCCCCTAAACACAGCAAACATTTCAACTCAGCATAGTTCACAGTGGTGGCGATAGGAACCAGGTATCTTTTTAATTTAAGGCCTTGAAAAGCTACCTCACAAAGTTATTACATGAAAAAAGTTATGAACACATGGCCAGTAGTCTGAGACAATATTTGTTGATAGTTTTGAGGGGATTGTGGTATATGTGGGATATGTGCACAATCGTGCTCATGGAAAAATTTATTTTTCAGATTCATCACTATTTTACAATCAAGATAACATAAAACTCACAAAAAGTAATGTGTAAATTTAAAACTCCTGTTCTCAATGTCTTATCAACACTTTCTCTACTAGGTCTGTCTGCATAACCTGACATGCTGTGCAGGTTTGAAAGGTTATGTCAGTTCATTTATGACTGCAGTGCAACAAAAATGGCTGCCCCATTTCAATTTGCACAAAAGAAGAGCAGCATGCAGTGATTTGTTGTAATTGTTTTTGGGCATCTGCAAACAAAATTGGGCTTGATAATCTAAGTGCGGTCCATTTTTGACTCGCTCTCATATTTGTGTTGTACATCATTTTGATGTTCAGTTCCTATCACCAACATTGTAAAAAAAATGGAAAGTCTGGAATTGAGTCTGGAAGTTTCTCTGGAATGAAGTATTTCACCTTAAACCACTCAGAAAGGCTTTGTTTACAGCTCAGGGAGAGAAGTATAGAGTAATTTTGAGAAATGGGTGGAATTCTTCTTTAAAAGGAAATCACAATTTATATTTTAAATTATTGTAATTAATAAAAAACTGTGAACTGTGCTGCCTCCACGGAGCAGAAGAATATCATAAAGAACACTGAGTCTCTGGTGATATAGAAGACAATGCAGTCCACATGTTAACCCTGGAAGCCTCATGGTGGACTCTTGCACACAGCCAGATGTTCACACAGCAGTGGATAAACGAGCAAAGCTTTCTCTCTTCTCTCTCTCTCTCTCACACACACACACACACACACACACACACACACAGAGCCAGCTAACCACTAGGATCTAGCCTGTGTTATTACCTAATTGTGCTTTGTCTGCAGTTTCTGAATCCAATAATAATAACTCACCTGCCTGGCTGTCAACTGTCTGCAGTGGAGCGCCGGTTTCTTTGGTAACCGCTGGATGATGTCATATCATAGAGAAGAGAGGAGGGGAGGAGTCTGAAGGGTGAGAGAGAGGGGGGGAATTAGTTAATGCAGGACGGTTACTCACACCAAAACACAAAAGACCTCCACCGCCGGCCACTTTATCACAAACCCTTTCTTTTAGCTCCTCCCACTAGACACTACATCAGAAACCGTCTTCTGATAAACTGTCCGTAAGTGAACACCTGTAGTGAAGCTCATAATGCGCACAGTGAGTGGACGAAGGTATTTAGCTGTGAAGTTGACCTACATTGACAAATTATCACCCAAATACACCCGATACTGGAACGTTAGTGTAACATAACCTGTGAGGGTCAGAGAATAGGCAAGACACACACACACACAGAGAGAGAGAGAGAGAGAGAGAGAGAGAGACAGAGACAGAGAGAGAGAGAGAGACAGAGAGAGAGAGAGAGAGAGAGAGAGAGAGAGAGAGAGAAAGAGAGAAAGAGAGAGGGAAAGAGAGAGGGAAAGAGAGAGAGAGAGGGAAAGAGAGAGAGAGAGGGTAAGAGAGAGAGACAGAGACAGAGAGACAAAGACAGAGACAGAGAGACAAAGACAGAGACAGAGAGACAAAGACAGAGACAGAGACAGAGAGACAAAGACAGAGAGACAAAGACAGAGACACAGAGAGACAAAGACAGAGACACAGAGAGACAAAGACAGAGACACAGAGAGACAAAGACAGAGACACAGACAGAGAGACAGAGACACAGACAGAGAGACAGAGACACAGACAGAGAGACAGAGACACAGACAGAGAGACAGAGAGAGAGAGACAGAGAGAGAGAGACAGAGAGAGAGAGACAGAGAGAGAGAGACAGAGAGAGAGAGACAGAGAGAGAGACAGAGAGACAGAGACAGAGACAGAGAAAGAGAGAACGGATGAACTGACCTCCTAAAGGCATAAGATTAAAGGTTTTTTCTGACATTCTAAACCATTGTAGTAGCTATTTCATACAATTTTACAATAAAAAAGGAGCATCATGCAAAAATATGGATAACCCCTTGAGATATGAACTCTCATATTTTACCAAGGCCTCAGTCCCTACAATCAGCAGCAATGATATCCTATAAGCAGATGCCAAGCAATCTAATTGATGACTACAAAGCAGGAGAAGGCTAAAAGACAGCAAAGCATTATACTGCAGTCAGTTTTTCCATTCTAAATGTTACTGGAATGGAGTTCAAGTCAAGTTCTCAAAACTACGCTAAGCTGCGAGTTACGAAAGCACTGTTGTCTTCAGCTCTTCAACAAACGTAAATCCCTGTCCTCTTATGGCTTCTTTTGTCATCAATTGTCCAGCTAATGGTTGACTTGAAATTTTTCTTGGTCAGTGATTGAGGGTGTTTCCATTCCATACTCTGCTGTTTACTCTCAGGCTCGTAGTGGTGAATCCATGTCTCATCACCAGTAATTACTCTTTCTAAGAAACTTTCATTCAAGTATCACTCAAATGTTGTTTGATGTCCAAATTAATCTACAACAAATCACTCTATGCTGATTTTCTTTCATGCAAATCGTAAGTGGGCCAGCCATTTTATGCACAGCAGTCATAAATAAACCGACATAACGTGTTCAAACCTGCACAGCAGTTACAGTGGAGACAGTGATCTAGTACAGAAAGTGTTGATAAGACATTGCAATCAACAGAAATTTTAATTTAACTAAAGTGCAGATAATTTTTTACTTGCCAGCATAGAAAGCAAAAAAAAACCATTTTGCTACAAAAAACATTGAGTAAGACTTGGCAGTCTCTGGAGTGGTGGAGCCTTGTTCTACTCTGAGACCTGCACAAATATGACCTTCATGAAAGTCATCAGAAGAAAACCTTTCCTGCATCCTCACCACAAAGGTCAGCATCAGACATTTGCAAACAAGATGAAGATTAGATTAAGATGAACCAATTTGCCAATGTGATTTTCTAACAACGGAATTTGACCTCTGCATTTAACCCATTCGTGCAGTGAAACACACACACTCACACACAGACACTCACACACACTAGTGAACATACTCGGCTGTGAGAATTTGTGCCTAAGGTGGTGGGCAGCCCTTATCCACTGGCGCCTGGGGAGCAGTTAGGGGGTTAGGTGGCTTGCTCAAGGGCACTTCAGTCATGTCCTGTCTGGGGATTGAACCTTCTGGTCACAAGACCAGATACTTACCACTAGGCCATGGCTGCCCTATAAAATAAACAGCTAAGCCTCTTCAAAACAAGCCTCATGGACTGAGGAAGATAAAACTGAACTCAACTTTCTGATGTAGTGACAAATGTATGTTGTGAGAAATAAAGTGCAGAATTTAATGGAAATAACACCTCTCCAACTGTTAAGCATGGTGGTGGATCAGCCAGACTTTGGACTTATGTTGTAGCCAGTGGCTCATGGAATATGTCAACTGGTACAGCAAAGAATTGATTAAATTAAATACCAGCAAACCTCCATTGTGTACAAGCTAAAGGCTTCGCCAAAAGAGGGCAAAAGAGAAGTATAACGAGAGAGAGAGAGAGAGAGAGAGAGAGAGAGAGAGAGAGAGACAGCGAGAGAGAGACAGCGAGAGAGAGACAGCGAGAGAGAGAGACAAAATGAGAATAATAGAAAGACAGCAAGAGCGACATAGAGGGAGAAGAAGAGAAAGAGAGACAGCGAGAGAAAGACACAGCAAGAGAGAGAAAGAAAGAGTGACAGCGAGAGAGAGACAGCGAGAGAGAGCGAGAGAGAGACAGCGAGAGAGAGCGAGAGAAAGATACAGCAAAAGACAGAGAAAGACAGAAAGAGAGACAGCGAGAGAGAGAGAGACACAGTGAGAGAGAGAGATTGTTGACAGGAAACGCCTTCCTGAAGCTGGAATGTTAAACATGTGCTGTAGTATCCAACCAAACACACACTCACACACTCACTCACACACACACACACATTATCTATAAACACACTAAAAAAATTCACCCAACAGCTCCTCGTTAATGAAAATGCTGAATGAACTACAGAATCACGAACACAGCTAAGCACAGCTTAGAACAAGAGCTGTGAGCCTAACATTGCTAACAAACACTAGAACTCAGCAGTCACCAAAAACAGTCCACTCATGTCTGTAAAAATTAGTGACCAAAACTTCCTCAGCTCATCCAGATGTTAATGAAGGTGCCACACACTAACAGATGTGGTTTAGGACACAGCATGACTGATTTAAAAACTGGTGTAGCAAAATGCTTCTTCGGCAGTCTTACAGCAGGAAGTGCTGATCAGCGTCCTAAATACAGACCTGCTGCAGTCTGAAGTGGTGAGGTTTTATTCATTGTGATATGTTAACAGAGCAATCCTGAACATCCATCCATTCATTATCACACCCGCTTAACCCTTATCAGGGTCGCGGTTAGTCCCCTACCCCCTCACTGGGCGCAGGGCAGGGCATTACACTATTCAACTAAGCCCAGGACAGGGCGCCAGTCCATCGCTGGGTGCACACACACACACACACACACACACACACACACACAGAGACAGACAATTTAGAGTATCCAATTCACCTGATCTCTATGTTTTTGGACTGTGGGAGGAAACCGGAGACCCCAGAGGAAACCCACACAAACATGGGGAGAACATGGAAACTCTGCTCACAGGTGGACTCGAACCCAAGACCTCAGTGCTGAGAGGCGATTGTGCTAACCACTAAATCACCGTGCCGCCCCAATCCTGAACAATTTTATAAATATGATTGTTTTTCTCTAAAATAAGGTAAAAACAGAGATATTATAACTTGAATGTGAAATAAAAATCAATACATTACACTTCCATAAAGCAGTGGGACAGAAGAAGCCACACAATGCTGTAGGTACATTGCCCCCAATTGGACAAGCAGTCAAAGCATTCAAAACACAGCCAAAACAATGACTTTCTACAGTCATCTACAGCTCGGTTCATCATTTACGTAACATCAAACATTTCTACCCTTTTCCAGCATACAATAAATACATCAGCAAGTATCGGTTTGAAATATCGGCCAATTCTAGGCATCGGCCCAATGCCTATTACCGGCCGATACCGATATAATTCCGATCACAGTGCATGATATCTTTTATCTGTAACCAAATTATTTTATAAAGTCATTTTATACATTTATCTGTAAAGAAACAACATTTATATTACTGTACACATAGAACAGAACAGAAAGCAGCCTTTGAGATCATCCTCACATTTCAGGTCAACAGTCACTAAAGGGTTAACAGAAATCTGAACAGTTCCACTTAGGAATACCTGAAGTTCGGGTTCCAGTAGCCTGTGGCCAACTGCAATTTCAGCACCTCACAGAAAACCAGCTCTGGACTCTAAACCAAGTCCTTTGATAACCATCTGTCACAACAGCTTTTCACTGCAAACCAACATGCTTTCACTGACAGGCTGCATTTGTTTACATTTACAGCATTTAACAGATGCTCTTATCCAGAGCGACGTACAACAGTAATTTGATCCATTAAGAGAATTATCTCTGCTAGTAGGCAGGTTAGAGTCCAAATTACTCTTCAATTCAGACACTGTTAGAACAAAACCATCACTGATATCTAGAGAAAGATACACAATTATCCACAATATAAGAGCATAACAACGCATTACCATAAGAGATGTAAACCAGTGCTTGCCTAAGTGCTCCACAAAGAGATGGGTTTACCACATTATAAAGAGATGCTATCGTTGAAATACATTTTCCCTCATAATTTCCCAAGTCATAGTCTCTCAAATATCACACCTTACACAATAAAAGTTCTAGATTTCACTGCAGTTGTTAAATAAAGTGTTAAGTTTTAGAATAGCAATGTGTATCTTATATGATCTTGCAGAGTAATGATGCTCATTATAAGTGCAGATTTGAGCCCTTCCAACCAGTGCTGGGCGATAAAACGATATCGATCTTTTTCACGATAAGTTTTCCTTTGATGACAATGATAAGCTGGGACAATAGAATTCGATAAGCATTATTTGTTTCCATTTCGCGTCTAAGCAGCTTGACAGTGAGCTCTGACGTGAAGTCGCCATCACAAACACCTCCAGGCTGAGAAACTGAGAGAACCTGACGGGGAACTCAACAAACATGAAGCCTCAGGCACATCAATCAATCCACCTGTCAATCAATCGGTTCAAAATGAAAACAAAAAGGATCAGACAGCCTGAACAAAAGCTTTCTAATGAAGCTTCAGCGTTACAGTTTCAGCACTTAAGTACAATAGCACTCAGCACACTTCACAAACCTCAATCAGAAGAACTTCAGGCTAGATGAAATACGGCTTAAACCAACCTCAACTAGATTTTATTAGAAACTCTGGCAAAGGTCTGAAGTTTCTTTAGTTTTGTCACTGGAGCCACAACGTTAATGTAGCTAACAAACAAGGAAGCTTATATCCAGCAAAAAAAAAGGATGATGCTACCAAGAG
Source organism: Crenuchus spilurus (assembly GCA_036984385.1). NCBI lineage: Eukaryota > Metazoa > Chordata > Actinopteri > Characiformes > Crenuchidae > Crenuchus > Crenuchus spilurus. The sequence continues at coordinate 14,069 of BRDA01093920.1, read as the reverse complement.
TTGGGAATATCAGGTTCCAAATCTGCTTCACCAAAACTCCACATTTTCCCCCTTATCCCCAACAGGTTTAGACAGCATAAGAATTTTGACTCTGATAGAGATACCAAGTGTAGTATCATGATACTTCATAACAAATCAATACACTGGCTATATACTAACACCACTCATCACCTAATGCAAATGTTTATTTGATTGAATTGACACATTTCTACAGATTAACTAACATGTCTCTTCTTTCTAAAATATAATCTCTGTAATCCATTAAAAAACACCTCAGTTATCAATAAAATAAAGAAAGAAATTGTAGCAGTTGTAATAGAAAGCACTGAAAGTATTGAAAGTTGGGAGTACAGAACTGATGTTAATTTTAATAATGAAACATTTAAACATTTTAGATTCTTAGTGCAACTCTACTGTACTTTCATTACATGTAAAGTGACATATTTTAAACCTTTTTGTTGAAATGTTGAAAACTGTTTGAAATGCAATTTACTCAAACTCCAAATGAAATATTCTAATAATATGACATTCTGGATAATGACCTATAAACTATAATCATCATCAATATAAAAAATGCTTGAAATATGTATATTAATGTGTAATTAATATAAAATGATAGTTCACCTTTTTGAATTACATTATAAACAATGAACTTTTTCATATTATATTTTTAATGCACTAATATATAGCATCATTTAATCCCCATTTTACCATTATATGTTCACACTCACAGGGCTATAAACAGCAATAAATGGAATGAGTGGAGCTAAAACTGCTGTAGAATGAATGAATGTGGCTAAATAGCTGTAAGCTGAATGGGCGGGGCTAAACTGATACAGGCTGAATGGGCGGGGCCACACGGTTGTAACGTGAATGGGCGGGGTTAACCTGTTTTAAGGTGAATGGGCGAGTCCAAAAATCAGACCAAACCTGGTATGGTTACAACCCCACTGATGCAACTGTGTTTAATGTTAAAATTCCTGTTAACTAAGGAGGAGCATCTTCAAATGAGTTCCAATCACTGTAGAAATCACAAAATAGAAGCAGAATCAGGCTTTATTCAAGTACAATTAATTAATTCTTTGATCTCACAACAGCTTTCAATACATAAAGTGAAAGTCTCCATTCAGACAGTCTGAGAGGTGATATTTCACAGGCTGATATGATCAGAAACAGAACCTCCACAGTAATATGATAGATAAACAATGTGCATTTGAGTAATGCAGATTAAATGCAAATCATTATCTGCCCAAAATATCCCAGACAGTATATATAGCCAAGGCTGGAACTTCATGTAGCATCACTGTATACAAACTGAACAATTTACAGTGGATACTTTACCATCCATAGTGTGAATCATTCATACTAGATACAGACAAATTCATAGTGGATGTAGAATAATTAAAAGTAAATGTTAAATAATTCAAAGTAGAAATTAAGTAATTCATTAAATCATTCAATGTTCAGCTATTTATTATGTTTCATCATATGAAGAAAAGGCAAATATACAGAAAAACAAGTTTAACAGGACCATAAAGCACATACACTTGTTTATAGCTGATGTGTCTCAATTTTACACAAGACTGTCGCTAATCAGTCAGTCTGGTGACTTGTGCTCTAATAGCTATACAACAATGAACAAAATGAGAAATCGTTAATCATAATTCTGTGTACGGCAATTATCCTTATCTAAGACAATCACGCTGGCCTTTGCTTTGTTATGCAGAGCTTTCATGCAGCATTCACTGTGTGTGTGTGTGTGTGTGTGTGTGTAGAGAGAGAGTTTTGCCCTAATTTGGATGTTCTGAGTTGAGCCGAGTTGAAGATAGCTGGAATATTTCAGCTTCTCTGTGGCCCGCTGTTTATGATTTATGCTGCTGTTGGTTTTTTCTGTTCTTCCTTCTTCACTTCTCTTCGTTCATCTTTTCTCTCGCCTTATCACCTTATCACTCGCTTTTTGGTTTTATCTATCTTCCTCCGTTTACGCTGCTGGGAAGGCAGCGGGTTCACGCAGAGGGTGAGACAGCGCTGAGAGAGCACAAATTCACTAAGAACGAACTCATAAATAATATTTGAAATGTGTTGTTTTGGATGACCATGTTCTCTCTACACTCACAACTCACTTCATCAGATACACACACCTGGTATCTCCACTCAGTCCATTTTAGCTGCACTGATTATATAAGGACACTTTGTAGTTCTACAATTACAGACAGTAGTCCATCTGTGTGTCTGTAGACTTTATTATCCTCCTTTCACCTGTTCTTCAATGCTCAGGACCCCCACAGAGCAGGTGTTATTTATAACAGGTGTGTTAGTGTGTGTCAGACACAGCAGAGCTGCTGGAGCTGTTAAACACTGTGTCCACTCTATTAGACACACCTACCATCAAAGTCAGAGACAGCAGCTCATCTGTTGCTGCAGTTTGTGGTGGTCCTCTAGTCCTACATTGGTGCTCACAGGATCAGATTTACACCAACACACCACCACCACGTCAGTACCACTACAATGTTGTGAATAATCCACCTGCTCTGTGGGGGTCCTGAGCATTGAAGAACAGGTGAAATTAGGTTAATAAAGTATACAGAGAAAGAGATGGACTACAGTCTGTAATTGGATAACTATAAAGTGCACCTGTATCGATAGAGGAGCTAAAATGGACACTGAATATAGATACAAAGAGGTGGTCATAATGAAGTGGCACTGAGTGTATTTTAACTGTTAATTTTGTCAAATTTGCCAAATATTGTTGAGGAAATTACTTTAAAAATGTGCTTTTTATATATAACTTAAGAAATCAGGAAGATATACAGAAACCATACACGAACAAAAATCTGTGCAAGCCCACCTTTCCCAATCAGACCAAACCTGATTCAGTGTCAGAAAGCAGACAAAAATATAAAAAGAGGAGACACTAGATAAGTACTACCCTAAAGAAAATGCAGAGTTTTGTCCAAAAACAAAACAGGCTCAAACCATGATACTACCACCACCGTGTTTCACAGATGGGATGAGGTCTTTATGATGGAATCCAGTGTTTTCCTTTCCCCAAACATTTAAATCAAAAACATTTATTATCAAAGCATTATTACAGTATGTTCTGGCTGATCCATTTGATTTTTAACAAACTGCAGTTGGGCCGTAATGCTCTTTTTGAAGACTAGAAGCTTTCTCCTTGCAATCCTGCCATGCACACCACTGTAGTTCAGTGTTCTCCTGGTGGTGGACTCATGAACATTAACATTAGCCAATATGAGGTTGTTAGTTGCTTAGAACGTTCCTTGGGTTCCACTGTGACCTCAGGCACTATTAGATGCCTTGCTCTTGGAGTGATTTTGTTGGTCGATCACTCCTGGGGAGGGTAAATGTTCTTGAATTTCCTCCATTTGTACAGTCTGTCTGACTGGATTGGTGAAATCCAAATGGTTTTGTAATCTTTTCCAGTCTAATGAGCATCATCAACTCTTCTTTTGAGTTTCTTAGAAATCTCCTTTGTTTGTGCCTGGTGTGTCGAGAAGATCAGACTTTGCTAGATTCCTTTTCTTTAATTAAAACAGGGCGCCCGCTCACACCTGAAGGCAATTATTCCAGTGATTGACGACAACCGACTCAAATTTCACCTTCAAATTATCTGCTAAACCTAAAGTTTCAAATACTTTTGTCACTCACAGACATGTAATATTAGATCATTTTCCTGAATAAATAAAAAAAATAACTGAGTCTAATATTTTCTCATTTGTTTGATTTGGTTCTCTTTATTTTTAGCACTTGTGCGACAATCTGATGAAGTTTTGAGTCAATTTCATGCACAAATACAGAAAAATGTACAGGGTTCACAAACATTTAAGCACCACTGTAGCTCCATATTAATTCAAGGGGTATTAAGTTACATTAAGGCTACATGAGCCTTTTAGGTCCAGTCTAAAACTAAAAACATCCAACATAAGACAGAGGCTTGTGGGTGAATTTGATTATTAGTCAAACTATTACTTTAAAGATTGTATTGCTAAGTCTTTGTTCTGTAACCATTTCATTTTAAAGAGGTAAAAGTCATGTTTTAAACCTTCCTCACAGCATATCTGGAGTTTCCTGCTGATTTGTGGTGCCAAAACAAAAAAGCGGAACACCACCCCAGCCAGAGAGCATTTTTTAAAACATCTGGCCAAAGAGGAACATGGGGAATTTATCTAGAGCCCTCTGGAAAAGCTGTTTTCTTCAGATTTGTCAGGTTTATTTCTTTCAACTCTTAGATTTCTTTAATTTACCACTAATAATGACAAAACCCAACTGTTCTGTGAAGAACCAGGTTCTATACGCTGACTCATTTACAAAAAGTTCCTTAAAGAACATTTTTTTTCAGTGTGAAACAACCTGTAAATGAGACAAGCGTGCAGAACCTTGTTAAAACAGACCTAAGCCTTGTTATAGAACCTTCACATAATGGAAACCCATAGTCATTCTAGAATAGTGTGTTCAAGCAAAGAACCAGGAAGAACCTTATTTTTTTAAGAGCTCTGGACTGTTGATTAATGCTCTTGTTTTAGAGCCTTATTGCTTTATTTTAGACCAAAATGAAGAAACAGAGCTACACAAATGTCTTATGTTTTAAGATGTCCTTTTGTGGTTCTAGATTTACATAAAACAGAACAGAACCCTCAAAATATTCCTATTTTTATTTTAAATAAATGTGTTGGGCGTAAATTTAGTTTAAGCTTAAAGATTTTAGTCCAACCCACCAAATCCATGCATGAAAACTAAACTGCAAACACAGCCTGATTACATCAATAGTTTTGTGATGTCATTAACATTTACATATCCAACTATTCAGCCTATAGCAGTTTAGCCCTGCACCCATTAAACTGAACTGTTTCAGTCTGGAATTGTAAGAGATACATTTTCATATAAACATGACTGTTTTTTAGCACATAATGAGTGAATGTGATAAGCAGATTTTATGAGGTAAATATGAAATATTTTATATATTTGAGGTCAATATTTAAAAATATTAAGCCATTATTCTGAGATACTGTCATTATTTTAGATGTTAATACATTATTATCAGATACCAAATCACTATAAGATATAAAATAATTATTTTGCAACATTAATTCATTATTAGAAAATATTGTCAGTATTTTGCCACTTATTGAAATTTTAAGATTTAAGTCATTACGAAATATGTATTTAATATAAGATACTGTGTCATAATGTTGAGTTATTAACTCTCTATTGAGATACTAAGTCATTAGTTTGAGATTGTGAGTTATTTTCCACATACAACCTCACAAAATAACAGCTTGTTTGATTAGATGAGATAAATGGTCATATAAGCATGAATTATGACTGTTTTAGTATATAAGGTCACACAAATGTCAGAAGTGGACTTTATCACAGAAATATGAAATATTAAAAAGTATATGAGCCATTTAAGAAGTTTGGAGCTGCTTTTGTATGTTGTTTTTTCCTTTTACTGCAAATGTTATTTCACTTGAATACCAACATTTTTACTGGTGGAGGAGAACACTATAGTCTGTATATGAGTGTGTATGTGTGTGTGTGTGTTCTGGACACTCAGGTTTGGCTAGTTCTGCAGAGGTTCCTGAAGAACAAAAGCAATGAATGAGCAACGCTGGACGCACTTCGACACACTCCACCTGCACGCTCCAGCAGAGGCAGGTGTGTAAACCGTGACCATCAGTGTGTGAAAACAAACTCACAACAGAAACTCTTTAAAGGAAAAATATAAATAATGTCTCGTTTTTTTAACAAACACATTTGATGTAGACTTTTTATTTAAATGTACCGTCATGATTTCCATATACAAAAAACTTCAAAAACAGTCAGTTTTGTGGAAAAACAACAACACATTTATATTCACCTATTCAAATTACAGCAGTACAGCTACTGCTTATAACCCCACTGTGAGTGGGCGGAGCTAAACTGTTGCAGGCTGAATAGGCAGATCAGAATTATTGAAGTGTATGATAAAAACTTGGCGATTCAGGAGTTGATATAATTTAGTGATAAATATTGCACTTTTGTGAGTGAGGTGATATATTGATTTTTAAATCTAATTTTATGAAAACTGTCAGCATTCCATCCTTACACTGCTTCTTTCTCTTGGAATGGAAGAGTCTAATGGCTGAAGATATCACAACACTGCCATCTAGTGGTTGGAAATATAACAACACAAATTCGTCACCAAAGTTTACTTGCAAACTATTTAGCAAAAATCCCATTTTGAGAGTCAATATCACAAAACATATCACAATACTTAAGTGACAATATTTCCTTACACATCTAATGTAAATGTTTTGGTCTAAATGAATGAATATATCCATTTTAAGGGTCAGTAACAAAAACAGCCAGTTTACCTCTAGTGGATAAAGACAGGTTGGAAAATGGTCATGTAGAATATGGGTAAAGAGCACAAAGATGAATTAAACATGAGCATTTTTAACGATGGTGGACTTGAAGGATTTTAGTCCCAGTTAGTCTTAAGAAATACTACTTATAACTTCTGTTTATAAATAGTAAGTAAGACAAGTTAGAAGACGTCACTTTTGTAGATAAAAGTTATAAATAGCAAGTAAAACAAGCTGTAACAGAAACTAGGTTAGCATTACAGCCTGAAACGAGTCGTATTACCAATTCTCAGTAATCCACAACATGCAGTCATGTGGAATCCATACAAAATAAAAGTCCTGAAGTCATCACGAGAGCACTTTCAGATCTGCTGTTCTGTCACATCACAACACACACAAACATAACAAAATGTTTTCTGACAAACAGCATGCATCACCACAACATGCAAAACTACTGACCCAGCAGAGTGTGGACAGGTCTCCAAACAACAGCTCTGACTGCCCATCTACACCGTTTAATACACACATTCAGCTACAAATATTTATTTCAGCATTTTAAGTGAACTGTTACATTATAATCCTGAGATGTTCTCACTCTCTAGAGATTTTAACTCAATATTGTAATATTAATCCATTATGTTGAGACAATAACTCCATTTTAAGATATGAAGTAATTCTGTGATATTCTAATTTCTTTTATAACTTCCATATTTTGATACCAAGTCAACATTCTGAAATGTTGAACCATTATTCGAATATATTCTCATTGAGATTCAAAGTCATTATTATGAGATACTAAGTCAATATTTTGACAATACCTCATTATTTTGATAGATTTTAAATAGTCATTATTTTGAAATTAACTCACCAATTTGAAAGACTTTGTCCAAATTGAGATGCTAACTCAGATTAAGATTAAGAGTCATTTTAATAGCTCATTATTTTCAGAGATTGTCATTATTGAGAGATTTTAACAAAGTATTTTAAGACATGCAGTCATTATTTTTACATTTATATAATTTCCAGAGATTATTTTTCAGATATTAAAATTTTATGTCATTATTTTTACATAAACTTGTTATTCTGAGAGATTAAGTCATGATTTTGAAATATTATGTAATTATTCTGAAATACTGTGTCACCTCTTGAACATGTTAACTATTAATTCTTTATTTCAAAATATTAAGTGACTATATTGAGATATTGTGTTACTTTCTATATACATCAGCTCAAAATAGAGAAAATCTCTGAAAAGAATGGCAGGAGTTCACTGCATAAAAGAATAAGTGAGGATTTGTTGATGTAAGTGGACTGATGGGCTCCTCAGTGAACAGACTACAGCACTGATGTCAATAAAAGAGCACTTAATCCAATAAAGCACTGCTGTAGAGTTTCAGTGCATAACACAGCATTACTGAGATATTAAACCTCACTAATGGAGCAGTTTTCATGTAAAAGAGCAGCAGATTAAAACAGAACTGACAGAAAAGCTCTTAAAGCTCCTGTTTCTTTGTTTCAACTCCACTAAAGCAGCTTTAATACAGCAGAGCAAAAAAACAGCGTCTTAAAGCCAAATATCACATTTATAGTCTTCAGACACGAACGTAAGCTCTGTTTTTACTTTATGAAGTAGAGACGTTTTCCCCGCATGTACAGCAAAGTTACAAACACCCAAATTCTCACAAAGTACAAGTTAGCTTCTTACGGGAATTATCTCGTTCCACCTTAAATATTGCAGCAGGGACTATAGAGAGCCCGACGCGGCTAACTGTAGCTGCAGCTCTATTTAAGATGGAATTGAGAATTCCAGTAAGAAGCTAACTTAACGCCAAATATCTGTTATTCCCAAGTGGAGAAGCCAACAAGTGCTTCAAACTATTACAGCATTGTCCCAAGTCGCTCCCTTATTTCACTTTAAGGCCTTTAAATGTCAAAAAAAGTCCCGAGGTAAGTCCAGAAAGACATGTTTTCATGTTTTTGCCCACCTGTGAGTAGATGTCCCGTGTTGTCCTCTCTGAGCTTCACAAGCAAATGTTAGTGCAGAACTGTCCCAAACACACACAGCAGCAGCGGGGCTGGAGCGCAGTAGCGCATTTTATTCACGGATATCTCCCATTTCTCCGCTTCCACACGACACTATAACATTCCGAGAGGAAGCACGACTGTTTCACTGTCGCGGAGGCAGACTGGCGCACACTAACGTGCTGAGGAAAGGCGGATAAAGGCGGAAGGAGAGGGGATTTGTTTGGGTTCATTTACCTGGACGAGTAGCTGGGACACATTTTAAAAAGCTGTGAAAGCGCGACACCTGGCGGCCACCGAGCTTCACTACAAACAAGTTTAGGATTACAGCCATAAAACAAAGATGAGCAAGATGAGTTCATGGAAAATGATTAAAGCATTAAAGGTTAGAGAAAGAGAGAGAAAGAGAGTAGATGCCAGTGGAACAGGGAAATATTTCAGTCTCAAAATACAGATGAATCATGTTAGAAAATTCCAGTTGTGGTCTATTAGGAATTATTCAGTATCTACTATGAGCTATTCGGTATCCAGTATACATTATTCCAAATCTACTATGAGCTATTCAGTATCCATTATGAATGATTCCGTTTCTACCATGAGTTATTCAGCAAACACTTTGAATTGTTCAGGATTTAACATGAATTATTCAGTAACTCTTATGAATTACTCAGTATCTTAATTATTCAACATCCACAATGAATTATATTGTATATGCTATGTCCACTCAGTGGTGACTTTATTAGAAAGTTTAGTGGGTTTTTTTTATTTATTTACTGGGTTCATTAAGAACAGTTCTCTATTTTTCTGTGTCTTATTTGTTCAGTTTGTAATTTAATAGCTTATTATAAATTACACATCAACATTAATATAAAATCAAAATACAACATTATTTCAATTATTTCAAATTAATAAGCTCAGCAGAAAGTAAACACAAATTTAGTCAAAAGTTTCCATTCAAATAACACAAAAACGGTTTTGTAATGTTTATTTATTATACAAATACAAATATGTTCATCATGTGTTTATTTTAATTTTACACCACTGACCAACCAGCACAAAACACATAAACTCCACCCCATGCATCAATTAAGAGGAATTAACATCGTTAAGAAATAAAAACAGACCTTCATATAAAATATGTGCACATGTATGAAGAATAAACAAGACTGATAAGTTACCACAGAGTTTATTAAAACAGAGGTAAGAACTCCTAATAACTCCTAATAACCACTGTGAGAATGATGCTTATTGTGAGACCTTCCTGATTTTCTGTACAAACACACACACACATGGAGACACACACACACACACACAAACACACACACACACACACACACACACACACACACACACACACAGTTTGGTTCTGGTTTAAAACAGTGCAAAAATCACATGAATAAAACATGGTTAAATGCTGTGCTTAAAAAAAGCAAGAATTAAGTCTTAGACCGTGTCCCAAATAGCTCCCTTTTCACTACATAGTGCACTACATACAGTAATATTCTCTACTCAAGAGTTCACAGTTACTTTTCTGAACTGGGACATCAGTGCTCGACACATTTGACTTCGACATGTCCATGTTAAAATGTGAGAAAATGTGGACGTTCATCAGTGATCAGGGTGATGACTTTAATATTAATGAGGTGTTCACGTTAAAGATGATCTGCAGCTCTCCCCTCAAATTAGCTTTCTGTTCCCTCGGGCTGCTGTTTGGTTCATTAATAGCTGGACAGGACTACACTTGAGGTTTAGAGTTAGAGGAAAATAAAACCCTGAAAACACAGGACACTGTGCCCACAGGATTCTAGGACCATACAACAATGGGAACTTAGGACCCTGGGCACACATTACTTGCAAATATAGGGCCCTGCAGATGCAGGACTCTGGGAACTTAGAACCTGGGAACTTAGGACATTGTGAACTTGGGACCCTGGGGAAATAGGATTCTGGGAACGTAAGATCCTGGGAAATTATGACTTTGGGAAGTTAGGACCGTAGGAACACCGAATTTTTGGAACATAGTTTCCTGGGAATTTAGCACGCTGGGAACACAGGATTCTGAGACTTTAGAACTTTGAGAACTTTGGACCCTGGTAACACATGACTTGCAAATGTAGGGACATGGGAATGTAGAACTTTGGGAACTTAGGACTCTGGAAACACAGGATTCTGGGAATGTAGGACACTGGGAACACATGATTCTGTGAACATAGAACTCTGTGAAAATAAGACTCTGGGAACTTAGAACCTGGGACCTTAGGACTTTGGAAACTTGAGACCCAAAGAACATAGGATTCTGCTAACTTAAGCCATTACTTAGAACCCTGGGAACATAAGATCCTGGGAAATTATGACTTTGGGAAGTTAGGACTGTGGGAACACAGAATCCTAGGAACATAGTTTCCTGGGAACTTAGGACCCTGGGAACACATGATTCTGGGAACTTAGAACTTTGGGAACTTAGGACTCTGGGAACATATGACTTGCATATGTAGGGCCCTGGGAATGTAGGACTTTGGGAACTTAGGATCCTGGTAACATATGATTCTGGGAACATAAGATCCTAGGAAATTATGACTTTGGGAAGTTAGGACCGTGGGAACACAATTTTTGGAACATAGGTTCCTGGGAACTTAGGACCCTGGGAATACAGTATTTTGAGAACTTAGGTCCCTGGGAGCACAGGATTATGTGAAATTAAGACTTTGGGAACTTAGAACCCTGGAAGCTCAGGACTATGGAATGGATGACACTGGGAACACAGGATTCTGGGAAATAAGGACCCTGGAAACTCAAGACTCTGGGGACTTAGGAGCAAAGGAAATTAGGTCTCTGGGAACAAAGGACCTGGGAACACATACATTTGTAGATAGTCCGTTTTGCACAACCACAGGTCCAGACAATGGGACTGGATGCTCCTACGTTGTGTTCTGACTCCTCTCACTATACATTTTGATCTGCAGTGAGGTGTAGCTGCAGGTAAATGCTGTAGAATAATCATACACTGCTCAATATTGTGCTCCTTTTGTTCTCCGCAGTGCTCCCAGCCATCACATGAACTTGTTTGGAAAGAGTTAAACCAACAAATTCACACATAAAACATTCTCTCAAACAGTATTCAAGTTATTTGTGTTTTCTGAGTAAATGAACACTCACTGCTCACATAGATTTTATGACTTGTTTTGTGCACTACATAGGGAACATTTGCAGCTATTTGAGATACAGCCTTAATCTGATTCACTTTAGTGTACTTCAGAAATACTGTTTCACACACACACACACACACACACACACAACACATAAAAAAGCTCATTAAAATGACTCGTTAACAAAAACAAAATGTACAACCTGATGTATTTCTGTCATCTTTCACTTCATCTCCATCACCGACTACATCTGCTGAGACTGGCATTAAAGGAGGGGTTCACTCAAGTCCAAATGTAGCTTTTTTTGTTTCGCATTGCAGCTCCAAGCTGCTCACCAACACTAGAACTCAATAGTTCTGTCTGATACTTCAGACAGCAGCAGGGCTGGTAGAAGACTGATCTTGGATCAGATTCCTTCGTATTTACGATGCTTGTCCAATTCTAGAACAGCACTTCCTGCCCTAAGATGACCAACGCAGCATTCTGCTGCACAAGTTTCTAAAGCTCCAAACCATATCTACTAGTCTGAGACCTTCAATAACATCTGGATGAGGTTTGAGTGTTCTGAGATCAGTTTTAATGATATGTTTACAGAAACCACTGGTGACTACCGAGTTCTGGTGATTGTTAGCGATTTTAGCCTTGTAACTTCAGTTCTACATGTCTTGACTGATCTACTACAGCTGAGTTTAGTAGGAAAGCATATAAACATGATTTGCATAAATAAAAGTTAGTGCACCTGGTCTGCATGTAAGACTTTCCCGAAACCACCTTAACATCTCCATACAGATCTCTCAAACATGTAGCACAAATGAATGCTGTCAGGTTTACAGCCAGACTTTATCAGTGGAGACTGTAAATGTGTGGAAGTTTGGGAGATGATGGATGAAATGCTTTATATTCAGATGAATGAGTAAAGAAACTGAAGGTAAAAGTGTTTTGCTGTGATCTGTTATAAAAAGTACCCACCAAAATTACACCTGCATGATCCACATGCTCAGTACAAATAATATTCTCAGTGCAAGAAAATAATAATAATAATAATAATAATAATAATAATAATAATAATAACAGGAAGGGAATGTGTACAAGTTGAGAAGAAGGAGTTGATGTCAAGCTGATGCCTTGGTTTCCCACTCCTACAAAACACACCAACAGAATCAGGTCAAAGCAGCTTCTGAACACTTGCAATCAATTCTCATTTGATGAATTGGAGTTAAACACTCATAAATCTGAGTTAAAGTGACAGTTCAGCCAAGAATTTAGTTTACACCCCAGCTTAACCCTCTAAGGGCATTTTCTCTGCATATCTTCTTAAATTCACACTTAACGGCACTTCCATACAACATAACAGTCATTTATTTCATATCAAAATGTTGAAAACAGTCCCAGCTAATAAGGATAATCTGACCTAGATACCTGTGTAAAGAGATCATATGACCCTAAAGCTGAAAATGCACAGATGTTATTCATTTCTCTTGTGTAAACAGACCTTTAGTTGATTGTGTTCTGGTGTTGAAGGATAATCAAAGTCTTATTTGAAGCTCTGCATTCATGCATAAAACAGAAGATATGTGTCTAAATCGATGTAAGCATCTGAAATGTGGACTGAATGAAGTAGACACACAAATCCACCAATCACAGTAATGGGTTGGTCCATAGTGATGAGTGTGTATAGGTCGGTTTTAAACACGGAAATCAGATTGTGAGAGTGTGTCAGGTGTATCTCGGCCCCTATTTACAGACTCAGTACTCTGATCTCCACATGTTTCCAGGAGAGGAAAGATCAGACTCTACAGATTCAGTGGGTGTTTGTACTGTGTTTCTGTGCTGTATTATCACAAAGATATTCATAGAAACAAGCAGAAACACCTGATTTGACACAGAACTGCTTTTCTCAAACCATAGAGGGTTTGGTGTAACAGTGAGAGAACACTAATGTATTAATGGTAACTAAAACATAGTTCACTGTATTTATTTTGGATTATACAGTCTGCATTAAGTAAAAAAACTTCAAATGATCAGAAAATGTTTTTATAATTTGTAATATTCTTATTTTACAGCTGAACACTAAAAATGTAGCAGCTTTTAGATTTTAGTCACAGATTTTTTTCAGGCTGTACGGCACTAAAGGGATATGATGTAGGTTCATCCTCCAACTCATATTTGTGCCACAAGAGGGCGCCTTAAGCATGACAGAAACTGAGTGCTCAGTTCTATTTTTTGGGGCTTAAACATCAGTAAAGTACATTTTTGGCTGGACTGGCCCTTTCTATGAGTCTGTAAAAGTGAAGATGAACAGAAGTCTGACCTTCCTCCTTTGGAAGACTCGGCCATGTTCAATAAACAGAGCAGATGGCGCCCTCTTCAGGGAGTTCTTAGCAGAGGCCGTTCTCCGGAGGAGAGGAGTGAAAAACCCTCCCTGAGAGAGAGAAAGATAGAGAGAGAGAGAGAGAGAGAGAGTGTTAGAAAGAAAGACAGCAACAGAGAGAGACAAACAGAGAGAGCAAAAAGAGACAGCTAGTGGCAAAAACCT